>SKCR01043248.1:0-223774 GCA_019454045.1 Zanthoxylum bungeanum
AAAGTGAGAGAGATCTTATAAACACATTATACGTTTAATGTCATTCCTATGTGGGATATTTATCACTAACTATTACCAACAATTGCAGATTAATTATGATAATTCAAACACCAGCCAACATAATTCTGGAAAATTCTTCAAAATTAATTTGATCATCACCATCCAAATCAGCATTTTTAACCATATGCTTCAGTTCTTCAACTGCAACTTTTTCCCAAGATTCATCATTACACCCAGCTGTAAATTCATGCACCACAAATCAAATTATAGAAAGTTACCAAGATTTTTAAAAAAAATAAAAATAAATTAATGAATGGGATGATAAATTAAACCTTATTTGGAGAAATGAAACCATCTCGATTCTTATCAAGTACTTCGAATGCATCTTTCGTTTCCTCTAGAGCTTTAGTTTCCTGTAACCCAATACAATTAATCATAATCATTTTTCCATCATCAAATTACATGATTTAACTTGTTATCCACTTGGTAACAATTTCAATTTTCAAACCCTATGATAAAAAAAAAAAACATAAATAAAATTGTGTATATCAGATCTTCCCAAAACCCTATTATTAGTGAAAGCCTTATATACTCAGAACGAATTACATGATTTATAATTTTAAATAAGTTCATGATACTTTACCTGTTGTGATTAAACACACAATAATAGAGGATAATTTGAGAGAAAACTCTTCTTTTATATACCCACAAAAGAATTACAAAGCTTCCAATACAAGCTTTACAAAAAACTCTCACCAATCACTCTCACTACACTTTCACACATTTAGGGATTTTCAGGGATGCTAACAATGGTCTCAAATTGCTCATTTTATAGTGTCCAAAGACGTGTGCTACAGTAGCACACGTCTTTGGCAGTTGGCAGCAAGTTGGCAAAGGGCTGGCAACACTTCACATCAACCTTTCGGTGGTTTGGCTGCATGCTTGACTTTGGTTCATGCACATAACGTGCTCCACTGTCTTCAACAAATCTCCCCTCGGTGAAGATTTCCCCAAAATCTGAGCCGACCATTAATCATCCAAAACCGGATCCTCCAAAGGATCCTCCCCTGGCTGCATCTGTATGACTGCCTACGTACCCTGAGTTGGGATCAAGCCAATCGTAGTTCTCTGAAACTCCCCACTCTGACTATGTGGAGAGTTTTGTCATCCATCCCGGCTATGGCACGACAGATTTCAAGCTTCTCCTTCGGTAAAACCTTCGTGAACATATCGGCACCGTTGTCGTCGGTGTGAATTTTCCTGAGTTCTAACAGCCTTGAGCTCAGGACGTCCCGTATCCAGTGATACCTCACATCGATATGTTTTGACATCGAATGAAATGTGGAATTTTTACCGAGATAGATAGCGCTCTGGCTATCGCAGTACAAAATGTACTTCTCCTGCTTGAAACCCAATTCCTGGACGAATGTCTTCATCCACAACAATTCCTTGCAAGCTTCTGTAACTGCAATGAATTCTGCCTCTGTTGTAGAGAGTGCAACACACCTCTGCAACCTTGACTGTCATGCCACAGCTCCTCCTGAGAGAGTAATCAGATACCCCGAAGTAGACTTTCGGGTATCCACATCTCCTGCCATATCTGAATCGGTGTAGCCCACCAACACTGGTTTGTCGCTGCTTCCAAAACACAACCTCATTTTGGATGTGCCTCGAAGATACCGCATGATCCATTTGATAGCATTCCAGTGTTCCCGTCCTGGGTTTGACATAAACCGGCTGACCAATCCAACTGCGTGTGCTAAGTCTGGCCTCGTACACACCATGGCATACATAAGACTTCCCACTGCTGAGGTGTATGGAACCTGTTTCATTTCCTCCTTATCTGACTCAGTAGAGGGACTCTGCTGCGTACTCAATCTAAAGTGGGTAGCAAGAGGAGTGCTAACCGCTTTAGCCTTGTCCATCTGGAATCTCTGAAGTACTTTCTCAATGTACTCCTCCTGTGACAAGTATAACTTCCTGGCTTTCCGATCACGTCCGATCCTGATGCCAAGAATCTGCTTAGCTGGCCCCAAGTCTTTCATCTCAAAAGACTTACTCAGTTGCTGCTTCAAATTATCAATCCTCGATTGATTCCTGCCAACTATCAACATATCATCTACATATAACAGTAAGATGATAAAGTCATCGTCAGAAAACTTCTGAACGAAAACACAATGGTCTGAAGTGGTCTTCTTGTATCCCTGCTCCCCCATAACTGACTCAAACTTCACGTACCACTGTCTCGGTGCCTGTTTCAAACCGTATAGGCTTTTCCTGAGTCTGCACACAAAGTCCTTTTTCCCGCTGACTCTGAAGCCTTCTGGTTGCTCCATATAAATTTCTTCTTCCAGATCCCCGTGAAGAAATGCGGTCTTGACATCCATCTGCTCAACTTCCAGGTCGAGGCTTGCTGCTAAGCTGAGTACCACTCTGATGGATGACATCTTCACAACTGGAGAGAAGATTTCATCGAAGTCAATGCCTTTCCTCTGATTGAATCCCTTGACAACTAGTCTGGCTTTGTACCGGGGTTGTGAAGTGTGCTCCTGTTGCTTCACCCTGTACACCCATTTGTTCTTCAAAGCCCGTTTGCCTCTTGGCAATTTCACCAACTCAAAAGTGTGATTGTCATGCAAAGATTTCATCTCATCTTGCATGGCTTCCTCCCACTTTTCTCTTTCATCTGTTTCCACAGCCTCCTGGTAGCTCTCGGGTTCTCCCCCGTCAGTAAGCAGCACATACTCATATGCAGAGTATTTGGTTGAAGGTCGCTTGTCTCTGTCAGACCTTCTCTGTGGAACTGTTGGTGGAACTTCTGGTACTGGTGGTTGATCATGATCATCATCTCTGGGAGCTTCATCACCTGTACCCTCATGTCTGGGAACCTCATCTTCAACTCGTACTGGCACCGGTGTATGAGGTTCTGGATTCACATTTCTGTATTGCTGGGGCATTGTCTTCATCTCCTTTCGGATATCTTCTATGGTCTGGTCTTCAACAAAGACAACATCTCGGCTTCTGACAATCTTCTTCTCCACAGGATCATACAATTTGTAGCCGAAATCATCCTGACCATAGCCAATAAAGACACACTGTCGCGTCTTCGCATCAAGCTTGGATCTCTCGTCCTTTGGGATGTGTACAAATGCTTTGCACCCAAAGACATGCAAGTGTTCATAAGACACTTCTTTACCTGTCCAAGCTTGGTTAGGAACATTACCTTTCAGTGCGACCGCTGGGGACATGTTCAAAACATGTACTGCTGTGATGAGTGCTTCTCCCCAAAATGTCTTCGGCAGCTTGGCTTGTGACAGCAAGCTTCTGATCCTCTCGCACAAGGTTCTGTTCATCCTCTCAGCTAGGCCATTCAGCTGAGGTGTCTTCGGAGGTGTCGTTTGATGTCTGATTCCTTGCGTCTTGCAGTATTGATCAAACGGACCTCTGTATTCTCCACCGTTATCTGTTCTGATGCATTTGAGTTTCTTACCGGTTTCTCTCTCTCCACCAGGGCGTGAGACTCCTTGAACACTCAAACACTTGATCTTTTCTCTTCAAGGTGTATGCCCAGATCTTCCTTGAATGATCATCAATGAATGTCACATAATACAGTGACCCACCAAGTGTTCGTGTCTGCATCGGACCGCATACATCTGAATGTATGAGATCTAGTACCTCCGGTTTCCGTTGAGGCGGGGAGCTCTGGAAGGATACTCTGTTCTGCTTTCCAGCCATGCAGTGTTCACACTTCCGTAAGTGTGAGTTCTTCAATTCCGGAAGAACATTCCGCCTGCGTAGTATCTCCATCCCTGTTTGGCTCATGTGACCGAGCTTTTTATGCCATAGCTCGGCTGCCTCATTGCTGTTAACTGTATTTATGCTACTATTGAAAGCTTAGCATGCATCAAATACAGAGTTGAGTCTTTCTTACCTCGTGCCACGACCATTGATCCTTTAGTGAGCTTCCAGCATCCGTCACTAAAGGTGCTGCAGAAACCTTCATCATCCAGCTTGCCTGTTGAGATCAAGTTTAACCGGATATCTGGGATGTGCTTGACTCCCTTCAACACTAGCCTTGTCCCATTCTCTGTTTCAAGGCAGATGTCTCCAATACCGACGGCTTTGGACTGTCCGTCATTCCCCATCCTTACAGCACCGTAGTCCCCTGGTGTGTAAGATGAAAAGAAGTCTCTGCGAGATGTGGCGTGTATGGAAGCGCCACTATCTATCACCCAACTGGTCTCGTGGCTGGCAAGATTCACAACAGCTTCTTCATACATTATGCAGAAGTCTTTGGAGGTTTTCTCGGTGGTAGTAGCAACTCTTTCTTGATTAGAGTCACCATCTCTCCTGGACTGCTCGTTCTTCAGTTTGTAACAGTCCCGCTTCATATGGCCTTTCTTCTTACAGTAATAGCACTCAATATCTCTGGTTTTTGATTTCCCCCGGTTCTTGTCTGATCTCCCTGGGCCTCGGCTTTTACTCATCCCCCTTCTGGTGTTCTTTTCTGTCACTAGAGCTTCTGAGGTTGAGGCTGATGCTGACTCCTGCATTCTCGTCCTCTTTTCTTCCTCGAAGATCCTGGTCTTTGCCATCTCCATAGTGACTTTCCCATCTGCGGCTGAATTGATCACCGTAGATCTGAACGTTTCCCAAGATTCTGGTAACGTATTAAGGAGTATTAAGCCATTTACCTCATCTCCAAAGTCTATGCCCAATCCAGACAATTCCTTCATGGTTCCGAGGAAATCGTTGATATGGTCCGCCACAGCTGTACCTTCCTGGTATTTCAAACCCATCATCTTCTTGATGTAGTACAGCTTGTTGTTTCCAGTCTTTGCTCGGAAAAGCTGCTCCAGCTTTCTCCATAAGACACGTGCATTTATCTCTTCACTGACATGGTTCACGATACTGTCGTCGATCCACTGACGAATAGTACTGCATGTTTTCTGGTGAAGATTAGCCCACTTTCCATCGGTCATTCCTTCTGGTTTCTCTTCCAGAAATACTGATCCATCATAGTCCTTCACATACAGAAGGTCTTTCATCCTTCCTCTCCATGTGAAATAGTTTGTACTGGTTAACAAAATCATTTTTCCGTTGCTCCCCTCCATCATAAAAATTCTAAGCAGAATTTCAAAAAACGGACCTCACCGTTGCGTCCGGAATGGTCGAAAATGGTGGAAATGACACTTCGTTTGTCAAAATCCGACACAGGGACCAAATTGCAAATTCCAGAAATTACAGGGGTCAAAGTGTAATTTCCGAAAGTTCAGGGGCCAAAGTGCAATTACGGAAAAGTTCAGGGACTAAATTGAAATTTCCAAAAAGTCCAGGGACTAAATTGAAAATATCTGAAAGTATATGGGCTAAACTGTAATTTTCAGAAAGTTTAGGGACCTATCTGAAATTTACCAGGCACCGCTGACTGTGCGCTGACGTGGCGCTGACTGGGCTGCTGACTGTGCGCTGACGTGGCGCTGACTGGACGCTGACGTGGCGCTGACTGTGCGCTGACGTGGCGCCTACGTGTCTCGTCTTCTTCCTTGGTCTGCGCGTGAAGCGCGTGGTGCGCGTCGGCGAGCGTGGGCAGTCTCTGGTTGGCGCGTGTGGCGCGTGCGGATGACTGGGACCTCCGTTCGATCGCCGGAAAATACCACCGTGCTCGTCTCGCCGTGAAACGTCTGATGGTATGCTCAAAATCGATTTTCGACAACTTTCGTCGGAATCGATTTTCCGAACCGAACCTCTGTTTCTGAGTTTCGGGATCCCTCCGTGGAACCGTAGCTCTGATACCACTTGTTGTGATTAAACACACAATAATAGAGGATAATTTGAGAGAAAACTCTTCTTTTATATACCCACAAAAGAATTACAAAGCTTCCAATACAAGCTTTACAAAAAACTCTCACCAATCACTCTCACTACACTTTCACACATTTAGGGATTTTCAGGGATGCTAACAATGGTCTCAAATTGCTCATTTTATAGTGTCCAAAGACGTGTGCTACAGTAGCACACGTCTTTGGCAGTTGGCAGCAAGTTGGCAAAGGGCTGGCAACACTTCACATCAACTTTCGGTGGTTTGGCTGCATGCTTGACTTTGGGTTCATGCACATAACGTGCTCCACTGTCTTCAACATTACCCTCATTTTTTTTACCATGAGATCCAAAAACTCTCCAAATTCAATAGTTCCATTTCAATTGAGATCGACTTCCCTGGTCATGACTCGGAGCTCTTCTTCGGTAGGACTTTGATCTAATGATCATTTATCACCGGAAGTCATTTAAGTATTTTCAATACACCAAATGTATATATATGGCTTCCAGTGCCATTTCATGACATGTCTCACTAAGGGAGAAGGCATAACACATCTCACAATGAACAAAAGCCTCGCAAAAATATATACATTGTGTAAAATTCGAACACGTATATAAAAAACATAAATAAATAAATTAAAAAAACTGTACCGTCTCCATCCTAATTGAGGTTTTTGAAACTCAGCAATGATGTTGAGGCAAGGACATCTCCCATTTTGTTTGATAATTCTATTCTCTCTCTCGAGAGAGAGAGATAAACAACAGTTGTTGGAATGGCTTGATTTGACTGCAGGTTGTTATAAAATATACAACAATAATTTTTTAAAAATTTTATTATATTTTTAAATTTAAATTTAGATTATTTTGGATGAATTGTAAGTTGTTGATATTATTTTGGATATTAAGTTGTTATTGTTTAATTATGGATGTTATTTTATTTTATTTTAGATGTTTAAAATCAAATAACTTAAAAATAAAAATTTGAATTTTTTTACTGATTAGGATATCTGAAAATCCGCCCTCATCCAAATCCACAAAATGTAATGTGAAACCAAATACATGCACATCCGAATCTAAATTTTATCATCCAGAACTAACTACCATCCTTACATGTAGCTGTGGGAGACATTAATCTTCATCTCAAAATGAGCAACATAGACCAATTTTTAATTTTTTGAATATAAATCCATTACAAACACTTGAAAATTCACAAATTCTTCACTTAAAATTTTTAGAGTGTTTATTTTTCCACCCGAAATTCAAAAGTATTCATTTTCCATTTAAAGTTCAAAGAGTATTTACTTTTTCACCCAAATATTATCAAATGACCAAAATACTCTTATAACGACACTAAAACTTTAACACTGTTAATATTTGGGTGGAAAAGTGACCAATTTTTAAACTTCGAGTGGAAAATTGAATTTTTCAATTTTTTTTTTTGAATTTGATTGTATTTTAATCAATTTTTGGATAAAAAATAAAAAATTAATTAATTTCTCATGAAAATACAAGGGTTGATATTTTTATACATTTTTGTCAATATAAATTTGGCGGGCATGACTTGGTGGTATAGGGTTTAAGATCTCAATTTAAGGTCTTGTGTTCGAATCCAGGGAGTGCGTTTCTTGTAAGAGCCTGGGGCAGCCGGAGGTTTTACCTACTCCGCTTAAGCCCTGAAAGAGATGGTATGACGACGAGATTTCTAACAATTTCAAAAAAAAAAGAAGGAAAATGATAAGACTGCGTACATAAAAATATTCCCTAAACCTTACATATAGTGAGAGTTTTTTGCACTGAGTTATTGAGTATGATATCTTTAAAAAAAACTCTGGCTCCATCACTTTATAGATACAATTTAAAATGTTTAGACACATTTTTTGGAAAACAACTAAAATTCAAAACGAAAAGAATGAACCACAGGATTTTTATTCATCATGCAAAAATTTATTTCTAAAATCTAAGTGAATGTTTTCATTGCGATTATTCGCAGACTAAGTATCTGATAATCAAACAGCTAAGAACATAATTCTGGCAAATTCTTGGTAATTAATTTGACCATCGCCATCCAAATCAGCCTCTCTAATCATCTGCTCCAGCTCTTCATCTGTCAGTTTTTCTCCAAGATTCAACATCACGTCCCGCAACTGCAAATTCATGTTCCAAAATTAAAAGAAAGGATTAACAATTTTGTCACTTTTATCAAAGCAAATCTCAGAAGTTTCCAAGATGATGAACAAAATTGGTGGGAAAAAAAAATCAACCTCATTAGGTGATATGTAACCATCTTGATCCTTATCAAATACTTTGAAAGCTTCTTTCAGCTCCTCTTGAGCTTCATTTACCTGTAAGAGATTCAATCACCATTAATTTTCCTTGATAAATCTTCATCTAAGCATGTGACTTTCAAATTTCTTATTAGGAAAGTTGAAAAAAATGAGCATATTTAAAACTGATCATTTTCAATGATGAAATTTCATCATTTTTAGAAATTTTTCATAACTCATTTCATATGCAGAGTTAAGAAATGTGACATTTTTATATACAAATTGATTATCCAATATAAAAGTATGTATGGACCTAACTTATACTCGAAAGCTATGCTTAATAATTTATGATTATCTCAAGCTTATGTTATTAACTCGAGAATCAATCTCAACTAATGTGTGATAATCTCCATAATATCCAAAACATTTACAAATTGAAACTAATTAAATGGTAGAAATATTGTGTAAAAGGGATCAAAGTGTCATACTCTTCATGATATTTTACCTTCTTTTTACTTGTCATGAGATTCAGAAACTCCCCAAATTCTACAGTTCCATTTCCATTGGCATCGACTTCATTGATCATGTTTCGGAGCTCTTCTTCTGTAGGATTCTGATCTAATGATCTGATTGCTGCCGCCAACTCTTCAATCGTTATGCAACCTGTATATAATCAAACAGTTGTTATTTAAAACAAACAAAACAATACAATATTATTTCGCAGCATTTTATATTTTATAACATGCGAATGTCTGCATAAGAACGTAAAATTAATTAAGAAACTATTATACCGTCTCCATCCCTGTCGAGCATACAAAATGCTTCATGAAACTCAACAATCTGGTCTTCGGGCAACACATCTCCCATATTGCTGCAATATTTTTCCTATGAAGTTGCAGAAGAATAATATATATATAAGGCTCAGAGAGGAGCCACTTGCTAGGATTGGTAAAAACTTGGCCATTTCTTTAAGTTGGAGAGACATGTACATGCATTATTAGTCAAACATGCTGACTGACCAAGGAAAAATCAAATTTTTGAATTTTACATTTAATGATATGAGGGAAACATATATAGGGAGATTCAATACACCCAATTAATAAATATATAATATGTTTTAATCAATAATTTTATCTCTTTATTATTATTGGTTAGTTTCGAATTTAATTTATATATATAAATTAATGGACAAACATATCATCTCATCCGTACGTCTGACCCACACAAATATTTCTCTAATCATATTACTTAGTATCCGCAATTTCTGGAACTTGTCTGTATCAAAGTTTTCATCGTATGAAATATTGGAATGGACAAGGTTTATTCAAACTTTATGAATTTTAAATGTGTGATGGTCCTTAGACTATTAATTATATTAATTTAAATCCAAAAGCTGCTCATGAATATTTACGGTCAGCAGATATATAGAAAGATGCAAGATGATCTTATATTTTCTCTATTTAAATGATATATACATACCCAAGAAAAGAATATGAGTTTCGTTTTATTTATCCTGCCCCTTAATGAATCTAAGGATCTTTTGGATCAATTTATATTCTAACAGTGCCTTTCTAAAAAAAAAAAAAACCTGGGATAATATATTGCTCAAATTTTTGATTCAGTATTGTATGGGCCAAATTTGGACCAAGGGCAATTTCGACCTTTTGCTCCAGGTCCACCGCTAAATATACCCCTGAAACTATCCAATCAAACCCCAAAGGCATGGCGCAGGCCCAAGCCCAGTGAACACCATCACCCACAACCGAAGGATCCTCCACAAGTCGGTCCACGTAATGCCCAAGCTCACGAACACCACTCATAACGTTACCAGCTTACAAACGGGCAAACACAATAAACACCCTTTATGGAGTCATCCGTAACTGACGCCCAACGGACAAAACAATCAAACAGCAGTAAATACACCCCCCGAAGGTGTGTGTATATATACGAAGAGTATCCAAGAGAAAAGGGGGACTCTGATAGTTCAACCATATTCTCTCCATAGCTTTCAGTATCTCACATCAACCGCCCTCACGGCACCCAACGAAGCTCAAGGTAGTATCTTACTTTGACCTTCCTCCTATTACTTCTTAAGTCCCTTCACTGACTTGAGCGTCGGAGTGCCCCCGGCACCCACCACACCGGTGGGTAGTCTACTCCCGCTCACTCTATCTTTGTTTTGCAGGATCGCCAGTGCCCCTATACAAAATCTCGATTGTAGACCTGGAGCGAAAATCAGGATCTACAGTTTGGCGCCCACCGTGGGGCCCTAGCGATTCTTCGCAAGCAAAGACATCTCTATCTACGATCCTAACACACACAACGATCCATGGGTTGATTGTCACCAACCTCTTACTACATGTGAAATGATGGTCATCTTCCTTAGAGTGCATGGATTGCTTTCAGCTCCATACTACGTGATTGTGTTGTCTCTTAAGGACTTCTATAAGGATCAAGTACTTGGCATGAAGACGGTGTCCCAGTCGACGTACCCGAATGAAGACTTGGCGTGGACATCTTGGTTAACATTACCAGGTATGTTTGCACCTTTTAATGATGTCCCAGTCGACATTAGAAAGGCATGTGACTTATAATAGATGTCATAGTTTGGGACTTGTTATGGATGTCTCAGTCGATACTACACTATATAGCTTGATAATTATTATGGGTGTCCCAGTCAACATCAATATATGGCTAGAGACTTGTAATAGATGTCATAGTTGGTATTATAATTTATAGTATGAAACTTGCTATGGGTGTCCTAGTCGACATAACAATTTACATCTAGGCAATAGTTATGGATGGCTCAGTCGACATTCACAATGACTGGTATATAAGTTGTAGGAATGTCCTACTCGATATTAGAGTATTATAGATGTTACTCCAGTTGATATTACTTTATGTAGCTTGTCACTTGTTAAGGACTCTACTCGACACCCCACATAACACCTGCTTAGGATCTCATCTGACGTGAGATGGAAGAAGACTTAGCTTGACTGAGGTTCCATTAGATAAAACATAGACCAATTTCCTATAAGACAAAATAGATTGCCCACAACTTCATACTACATGTAATGAATGTTATCTTCCTCAAAAGACATAAGAGGATACCTTTTCTCCATACAATAAGGTGGTCGTTAACTCTCCACAACATACAATGATTGACTTTTCCTCCAAACGACGAAGAATATAGTTATTACTCCAGATGATATGTATGATTTACCATCTCTTCCAGACGACATAGATATAAGGTCATCTTCTTTAGACAACTGATCCATATGACATGGGAGGAATATCAATTCACTCGAACCGCGCAGAAGGAATATAATCCCACGAGTTGGAAGAACAATCATGCGACATGTTTTTCATTTCCTTCAAATGACCTCGTTGAAATATCGTGCACTTATGTCTGTATGGAATGGATACTGACGCTTCCAGACGACATAGGATGCTATTCTTTCAGTCTTCAAACGACATAATTAAGCTCTCATCTACTTCATTCGACATGAAAAGATTCATCTCCCTCATACGACTAGAAGAACTCAGCCTATCAATCGGCTGAATCGCATGGATCAAAAAAAAAAAAAAAAAATTTATCCTCTAGCCTAGTGATACAGGACGAGCACAAACAGCCTACCCTAAACACCTATGTCGTCTCAGCATACAGATCACCCCACAAATCCATTCCATGACAAACCCATCACCAAATCCATTACCCACGCAACCTTCTGTCGAATCAAACATAAAGCCTTGCGAATTGCTCAATATTTCAAGAAGTCCTCGCGCCATCATGGGTCCCCACAAAGGTGGAGCATGAATGATGAGTCACGACAAAATCACCTTCTCCAAAATCATCTTATTAGTTGCAAACGACACCAAGACCCTTACGATAAGGAACATATTTATCATCATGACGACTATTCACGGCCTTCAGGGTATCGTAATAGAAGTCAAAATCACCATTTGTCAAGGATCACATTTGACACTACATATATGATGATTGTCGAATGAGATCCTTTGTTTAGTTCCAGATAATTTTTAATTGTAATATCTTATCATACGGAACCCACTCTACTGCTATGGGATAAATTCCCATACGACACCCTTAGACCTTTGACCAGTGGTATGTAGATAATCCTGGTTCCCATCAGGTATGGTGAAGTGTAGACTCCCATATTCCTTCCCCATGCCTGGTGAAGCAGAAGATTATCATAACTGAATAAATGGCCCCAACGAGCCTACTGCTAAATTAATCAGTCCACTCGACGAAGCTACACACACAATTCTCAAATGCATGGGATCCAATAGAAGCTTACAAAGATATTGAATGTTACATACACGAAGAGGATAAGCCAATGCATGCGAGACCAGAACTATTCACTTGTATGACTAGACAATATGGATATCCATCACAAATGGTACCTCTCCAAAATAACAATCCTAGCCCAGTCGACACTGTGAGCATGTGATATTGAAGTACAATCTAAACTCGTCGTGTGGTAAAAGAGATTTACTCGGCCGTCCAAAACCATTTGAATTTTTCAAGTACTCACAATACTTTTGTACCTAAGAAGTTCAGAGGTTGTTCTGGTTTGCCCATTTCGTTGGGTTACGGGCGATGTAGTCTCAATATTCAAACTTAAGTCATTGCTCTCTTAGTAACTCCTTCGAATAGCTGGGGGGCATATCTCAGAATTTCGACTTTATATCTTTGTTTGTAGCCTGGCCTGGCTTGCTTCACGAGCGTGGAGAATCTCAATTTCCTTACATGATACTCAATTCTGGGACAGCCTTCTCCTCAGAGTCCAGGCCGACAGTCTACAACGATGTCGACGACAGCAAAACAGAGCCTCGTTGATTTTCACTATCGACGCTAACGCTCTTGTCGTTATTGTCGACTCATTCCATACCCAAAAGGCTTATCCACCCCATTCCTTTCATCACCCCCATTTGCTTCGTCGTCCATTACATACCTCTCTCTCCCCTTCGCCTTTTTTCTAACAAAAGAGAAAGAACCAATTGACACCCACCAATTACCAAATTCAGCACGCACTTCCATCATCCAATGGCAACCACCTAGTCACCGGAAATTTGAGTTCCTCGGCACCTAATGGCCTGGTGACAAATTACTCAATTGCGAAGGAGGAATAGAGTACCCGCACTCGGTGGCGTCGTCTGTAGTAGATGAAGAGAAAGCGTGGCAGGACCAGAAAGTACGAGACGCCTGAGCAAGCCTTTGCTACTAAGAAAAAGACAGAGTATTCGAAAGGAATATGAAAGGAAGCGGGAGCGACAACATTTGGGATCCGGTGGTTCAGGCTCGCCTTATTCTGTGGATTCGAAGAAGTCTCCTCAGCTTGGTTGTTTTGGCAATTTAGGGCAAGGTTTTATTCTTCATGTTATTAGAGTAGCTGTCGGTGAGGGTATGGGCTTGCCTTGCCTGCCGTTTGGCCCATCTGTGTGGGCCTTGGACCACACCTAAATTTTTTGAGTAGATCCCTTGGTGTACTTGTCTGTGCTCTGATCCGCCGCGTCACTTAGTGACATCAATTAGACTGAATTGAAATTGTACGAGAGCAAAAAGAGAACAACATGTCGTCTCAACATACGGACCGACCCACAAACCCATTCCTTGATAATGCCCTTCGCCAAAACCCCAACCCATGGTACACAAAAAAATTGTCTTCTTTCCCATACGACACAGAAAGATTGTATTCAATGCATAACAGTAGGATTGTTATCTCGTCCATTCAACATGGGTGTATTACCATCAGTTCCATCAGGACCATTAGACAGCCCATTCGACACCAGGCTCGTGGTCCTTCAACAAGTCTTGTAGTATGATAAAAAAAAAAAAAAAACATAAAAAAAACTATTTCATAGACCTTCAACAGGTGTAGTTGTATGTTGAGGAAATATTCTTGGGCCTTCGTCAGGTCTGTAGAATGAATACTTTCATAGACCTTCATTTAGTTCAGTCGACCGGGGACATCCCTCATTGACTCATGTCGAGTCAAGTTGTAGACATGGATTACACATGTCGTACGACTATTATCTTCCTGGCCTCATCAAGTCCAGTCGACCGGGGACATCCCCCATTGACTCATGTCGAGTCAAGTTGTAGACATGGATTACACATGTCGTACGACTATTATCTTCCTGGCCTCATCAAGTCCAGTCGACCGGGGACATCCCCCATTGACTCATGTCGAGTCAAGTTGTAGACATGGATTACACATGTCGTACGACTATTATCTTCCTGGCCTCATCAAGTCCAGTCGACCGGGGACATCTCCCATTGACTCATGTCGAGTCAAGTTGTAGACATGGATTACACATGTCGTACGACTATTATCTTCCTGGCCTCATCAAGTCCAGTCGACCGGGGACATCCCTCATTGACTCATGTCGAGTCAAGTTGTAGACATGGATTACACATGTCGTACGACTATTATCTTCCTGGCCTCATCAAATCCAGTCGACCGGGGACATCCCCCATTGACTCATGTTAAGTCAAGTTGTAGACGTGGAATTACATGTTGTACGGCTTATATCTTGACCTTCATCTGGTTCAATCGATTGGGTGCTTCCCCAATGGCTCTTGTAGATTCAAGTTGATAACTTGACATTCGTTTAGTTCAATTAGTAAGCAGCATCAACGCTCGAGTACACCAACATAATATGGCATCGTCCCAGGCGACCCATGCGTCAAGTACTCTCCAAGCCAATGACTCATTGACTTATAGAGTAGGGGACAAACTGTATGGGCCAAATTTGGACCAAGGGCAATTTCGACCTTTTGCTCCAGGTCCACCGCTAAATATACCCCTGAAACTATCCAATCAAACCCCAAAGGCATGGCGCAGGCCCAAGCCCAGTGAACACCATCACCCACAACCGAAGGATCCTCCACAAGTCGGTCCACGTAATGCCCAAGCTCACGAACACCACTCATAACGTTACCAGCTTACAAACGGGCAAACACAATAAACACCCTTTATGGAGTCATCCGTAACTGACGCCCAACGGACAAAACAATCAAACAGCAGTAAATACACCTGTGGGAACACAGGACCTGGGCGACTCCGTTCCTAGGCTCGCGGCCTAGTTGGGAAGGATTACATAACATGGAGTCGCCACCCGGTGTGAACCGGGACAAAGATTTAAGGCCGCACTCACCCCTCGCAAGGGAAGACCTCAAACCGTTGGGTTCGGAATGGTCCCTTACTTATGTCACTTGTAATGAAAGGATTCATGTAATAATTTAACTAAGCTTAAGTAACATTTATTTCCAATAGTATCATGCTTCTAAATTCATATGCATACATCAACGAGTTCATCACAACATGCAACATCACATTCAGGAAAAAACACAAGCACACATATTAACCATACAAGCACATATATGGGCACTTTTCAAGTGGTACGTGGAATTGTGGCCCAAGTACAGACCGCACTACCGTCCATTCGGAATCGGCTACGGAATTTACGTCTGGGTTTCCATCCGATATACCGCAAGAAATAATGCTCAAATGTTATCATGACATAAGCATACGAATTGTGACACATTTGCATAAGAAATATCAACTAATAGGCAATTATGCATGAATATAATAAGACAGACTCAGTTCAGTGTGTGTGCGTTCGTGTAGCGTTCGTAAACGCGTTCGAACGGAAATGAAACAGAATGCTCACGTTCGAGTAGCGTTCGTAAACGCGTTCGAACGGAAATGAAACAGAATGCTCATGTTCGAGTAGCGTTCGTAAACGCGTTCGAACGGAGACGAGACAGAATGCTCACGTTCGAGTAGCGTTCGTAAACGCGTTCGAACGGAGATGAGACAGAGAGCTCACGTTCGTATGGCGTTTTTTAACGCGTTCGAACGGATACGAGACCTGACACATAATAAGGCAAAAACACATGCGCGTTCGAGTTGCGTTCGTGAACGCGTTCGAACGGACACGGACCTGATGCAATACATAAACAGAAAATAAAAGGGCGCGGCGAAGCACTGCCGTAAAGGTGACCTTTTGGGGCTCTTGATCTCTCAAAGAGAGGACCTTTAGACCAACATGCTAAGCCCATGCGCGTCATATCACACATGCAAGAATAGAACCAATCATATCAACCAAGTATGCCCGATTGAACGCATCTTACATCCAATCCGAACACACGTCAACCGGCGCGGCAAAGCATCGTGGTAAATGGCTTTTAGCCCCTCCCCATAGGGGATCTCACAACACACTTACTAAGCCCATGCGCTCGATTGAGTTATACATACGAAAATAAAGATAATAATATCAAACTAAGTATGCTCGATTGAACGTATCTTGCGTCCAACCGAACATACATCAACCGGCGCGGCGAAGTAGTGTCACGAAGGTGGCCTTTTCGGCTCTTTATCTCACAAATGGAGGACCTTTGGACTAACTCACTAAGCCCATGCGCTTGGTTGAATCATACAAAAATAAACAATATATTGAATTCAAGAGAAAACTAAATAAACACAAAGCAACACAACGAAAGAGAGATGGTGCCGTTTACTCAAGCGGTACGTGGAGTTGTGGCCCGAGTACAGATCATATTACCGTCCATTCGGAATCGGCTATGAAATTTATGTCCGGGTTTCCATCCGATATACCGCGAGAGTTGACACATCTCTCATTCATCTAATGCCCCCAACATATTACATCTCATAATTCATGCATATTTACATACTCAAAAATCACAACACACATTTCAACATTACAATCATACAAGAAATACTTAATAAATAATGCGGAAAAGGAAAACAAGTGTGAAAGATACCCTCAGGTCTAACCTTTTAAGCCGTCTCTCGGACTCACGTTCCACGAAGATCGAAAGGGGGGTAAAGCTCCGCAACTTTTCTGGTCCCTGGTTCAACGTCCTAGCTCACTGCTTCGCTGCTTTGCTTATTGTTTGAACTCCGTTCTGCTCCTATTCGGCTCCTGTTTTGCTGCTCACTGCACGGGCTACCTGTTTCAATGTTTTCAAAGAACTATTCCAAGTTGTGTGGGTTCTTAGTGCAATTAAAAGTGATTATTTTTAAGGTTATCTATGTAGTTTTCTAAGTTACTGTTTTTTTAAGGATTTTGGGCTACTGTTTTAAGGTAATCTAGGAGGTTGTTTTGGCGTGTTTTAGAATTCGGCTATGGGTGAGTTTGGGTTCGGCTATGGAGGGTGGTCTTGTGGTGGTTTCTTTGTTTTCTTTTTGTGTGTGTATGAAGTGTTTTCTCTTGGATGTGTTTTGGGTGTGTAGAGAGAGTTTAGAGAAATTTCGAGAGAGCTTGGGTGTGAATTGTGTTGTGTCAAGGAGGATGGCCTTGGTTAGGGGTTGTTTATATAGGGAATGGCTAGGGTTTACAAGGGAAGAGATTTGTGCATTAAATTAGGATATGATTTAGTTTTAAACAAGGAAATCAAAGGATTGAGGGGGGACAAAATATTTTACTTTAGGAAGTTGTAATATTTAATTTGTGTTGGTTTAGGAATACAAATATTTTATATTGGTAAGTATCTTATTAGATTAGGAAGTCAAATATATGATTGGCTTTAATTGGTTATGATTGATTTTAATTTAGTATGTGATTTGTTTAACTTAGGCATGATTTTAGTTTAAGTTGGTAATTGTTTATTTTAATTGGTAAATGATTTAAATGTTTTATTTAATGTTTAATATTTAATTTAATATTTAATTATTTAATTTGGGATGTGTTTTATGGGCTTTGGGGAGCTAAATGGGCTGGGTGTGAGGCCAGCAGCAAAACCAGAATTACCGACACCGTTCGAACGCTCCCTCGAACGCTACACGAACGCCCGCAATCTGTTTCCCGTTCGAACGAAGTAACGAACGCAGCACCAACGAAGACAGTAAGCTTGCTTATTCTGAATTTCCCCTTCCGATATCCGTTTCCCGCGGCATCCGTGACTTAAAAGGTAGTTGTCTCCAAATAAGACTCCTCATCGGGTTTCACATGCGAAAATGCAATGCCTACAACACACCCCCCGAAGGTGTGTGTATATATACGAAGAGTATCCAAGAGAAAAGGGGGACTCTGATAGTTCAACCATATTCTCTCCATAGCTTTCAGTATCTCACATCAACCGCCCTCACGGCACCCAACGAAGCTCAAGGTAGTATCTTACTTTGACCTTCCTCCTATTACTTCTTAAGTCCCTTCACTGACTTGAGCGTCGGAGTGCCCCCGGCACCCACCACACCGGTGGGTAGTCTACTCCCGCTCACTCTATCTTTGTTTTGCAGGATCGCCAGTGCCCCTATACAAAATCTCGATTGTAGACCTGGAGCGAAAATCAGGATCTACAAGTATTTGACATAATAATTCCCCAACAAGATACCTAATATTTACAATGCTATCATAGTTTAAGGGTCTACGTAATTTATATTTAACATTACATCTACGTTTTTTTCCCCTAATAATTGTGTGATTTGGTGGACTTCGTCCATTTTCTCGTGCATGTGAATTGGATTGATGGCAGTGACATTTCATGGATATAAATGCTTGATTATTGAAACCAGCATCTAGTTGCCAAGTCATTGTTTCCTTTTGGAATATGTCAATTTGGCAACAGGCCGAGCCGAGTATCCGAGTTCGATTTAATTTTTGAAAAATTAATTAATTTTTTTAATTTTTTTTAATATTTAAAAATAAAAAAAATTAAAAAATTAAAATTTTTTGTATTTTTTGTATTAAAATTTAAAATTTTAAATTTAAATATATGTATTTAGAACAGTTTCAATTTTCAAAGCTGATTACCTGAAAGCTGTGTGGACAAGATCCAAAATCTAATAGAAACCAGATCCGAAGGCTAATAATTAAATTACATGAACTCTTAATTCACTCACATCACAGTAAAAAATCTAACCCAATACCTAATACATAGAGTATGAATGTTTTAACCAAATTCGCTAATACTTGTTCACAGTGCACCTTATAGATTTGGACATGACTGATAAATATGCTCATATATTTAATTTTTGTATTAAAATTTAAAAATTTAAATTTAAATATATGTATTTAGAATTTAAAATTAATTGATTAAATAAATTATTTTTTATTAATAAAAATCATATTCATGCTTTTTTGCCCAAGCCCGATTAGGACTCGAGTTTTTTTGCCGCTCTTAGGGTGTGTTTGGTTCCCATTATTTTGAGATGGGAATGAGGCGAGTTTGGCACTGAGTATGAGCCGATAATGAGGTTGAGTGGAGAATACTTATTATATTTGGTTTAAATTAGTAATATAGATCATGAGTTTGAGCTTTATATAAAAATATTACATCCAATATCATTAATAACCCTTGATAAAAATATGTAGATTTATTATTAATATAAAATATTAAGGTGGATGTATAAGAATTGAAAGAGTACTTGAGGCATGTCATCGATATTCTCTCTTGACCTGATAAAATAATACCATTATATCTATCAATAACTATATTTTGATAGAAGAACCGAGATTTGGATCTATGAAATGCTGAAGAATTGAAGATGATGTAATGTCGAGTAACTGACGAAGAACCGAAACCAATGTTTGAGAAAAGAACCGAGAACGTGTTTGAAACTTGAGAAAAGAACAAGAAGAAATTTACAAGTCTGCTACTTGTGATTTTTAAAGTGAAGTAAAAGGAATGACGGGTAATAAATAATTTAAGATTTTAATCCACCCGTTAATATTTATTTTATCTAATGGTTGACCTTCATTTTCATTAAGAGTAAATTTGACTTTACACATTTGGACATGATTCTCCCTATGTGAGTTTGATCATTCTCATGTTTCAATTGAGATTGAATTATGGAGAATCGAAAGTGAATGAAGGGAGAATGATCTTGCCTATTTACTCTTTAAAAAAAATCAAATAAGGGAATGACTATTCCTTTTCTCATTCTCCATCTATTCTCAAAAAAAGAAGTGTTTCGAATCATTGCTATTTGACTCGGACCTGTTCTAAAAAAATCGAGGCATTCATCATTAATATGTTTGTTTGCGGTAATTATCATCTATTTCAGAAATCCCACCGGAAACCCCGTCGGGTAAAACAGCACAGCCCCCTAATTTATGAAATTAACAACTTTTACTCAGATTTGTTCTTGATAAATAATGGAGTGATTTAATTGCAGTAGTTAGTTCTTCAGTATTTATGCAACCTAAAAAAATTATCCAATAATAAAAAATATATTCGCACCAATACAGTGTTGCTAATATTATTATTTTGCTTTTACAACAATCCCTGTATTTTATAAAATGCGAACATTTACATAAACACATAAATTAATTAATTAGTCGAACCTGCTGTTTCTAATGCTTAGTCTCTGGAACCTGTTTGTTTTGAAGGGAAAAAAAAAAACATTTTCCCTATAAAATTTTGGACAGGCCATGGAGAATTCAAACTATTTGAAATTTTAAAATATGGTCTGTGCTCCTTAGACCATTAATCAATTATTTCAATAAATATGCTTAACAAATTATGGTGGACTTCTTCCATTTTCATATTAAATTAATAAATTCATGGATCTAAATAATCAATTATTATTACTGGCATCAAGTTGCCAAGTCAATATTCCGCTTGGAATTTGCCAATTACTGAAAAATATAAAATAAAATAAAATTTCATATTTCATTTCAAGATTATTATATAATTAATATAGTGAATTGACTAAAACAAGGCTTCGCATATAAAATCCAATAGCAAGTATACATAAAATGTTCACATAATATTAATTAATATAATGTTCATGTTGTTAGAAAATTAGAGTTGAATATATTGATTTTAAGAAGTTTATTCAAAATAATAAAATTATCAAATAGAAAATTAAATAATTGACATATAGAATTAAAATCTTTGTCACACTCTATGGATGCAAGTTTTGATGGAGGCGAAAATTGAATTTTCTATTCTTAAGATGATTTCAATCCTATTACGATACTTATGGGTCTTTATTGTCGTCTCTCGTGATACAACTATCACTTTTTCATATAAGAGCACTTCAAACAAGAAAAACAAGAAATCAATTTTGGTTTGAAACTCTCTCTAAGATTTCTATGATAATTCTATTAAATCTTAAAAATTACTTGCACATAGGGATGACAAAAATCCCCTCAAGGATGGCCCCGCGGGGGCCCAATACGTTAGGGGCAAATAAGAGGATAATTTTTTTATACTTGTCGGGTATGGGTGTTCTCATCCCGTTAAAATAAAAATAAAATCCACGTGTGAACGAGGACCTATATAGGACCATGGGGCCAGATAAGGGGATAATTTTTATACCCGTTGATTGAACGAGACAGATATACATATTGACATCTCGTATCATACCCAACCTATTATCATCATTGTATAGATATAAATGTTGTCTTAGTTTTTTTAGTGTACCAATCAATAGGGTGTATATAGAAATGAGAGTTGCATTTAAAAATATAAATTTAATAAATGGTTGTGACTTTTGTCAATGATCACACTATTTCACACATGTTTTTTTTTTTTTTTTTTTTTTTTTTTTTTTTTTTAATCAAACATCACATTTTTACACAGAGAATATAACATTCCCTATTTAAGTTTATAACCTTTCAAAAGGTTATATGTTTCAACGCTCTTTTTCAATAAGATACATTTTCATTATAAATTTAAAAATATATTTCGAAAATATCCAACACGTCATTCTTAAATCTAATGAATGGAAATAATATAATCCCCCAAAAAAAAAATTATGCGCTGTATAAAACGAAAGTTTCACAATCATAAAAATAGAAATAATATGATAGTTATTACGATCTCATGTATAGAACTCATCCTTAAAAATCAACTTGTAAGGAGAATGTGTCCAAAGATTAGATTTTACATTAATCCAACTAGTCTTGGCTGAACAATATTGCAACTTAAAGGCATGATGTTGGCTCTGATATCATTTAGGAATCCATGGGTAGAACTTATCTTTAAAATCGGTTTATAAGGAGATGATAATTAAAGATTAATAAACCTACATGTAATCGCCCCTCAGGGGCGTGGATTGGTGGCAAATGACTTATGACTTAGTTATCGGGTCTTGAGTTTGAGTCCATGAAGTGTATTTCTTGTAAGAGTCTAGGGCAGCCATAAATTTTATTTACGCCACCTAAATTTGAATCAGGTGATTTGATGACTGAATTTTCAACATTTCTAAAAAAAAAAACAACATCTCATCCCATACTTATTTAAAGTGAGACAAATACATTATAACAGTGATCGACTCTCTCTCATATAGGATGTAAACTTTTACCTAAACAAATACAAATTTGTGACATGTAGGTAATATAAACATTAATTGATAATATATATATATAAAAAAAAAAAAGATTTTGAGTACGAATAAATTTTAAATTGTGGTTTAAAAATATGATCAAAAGATAGTCTAATGTATAATAAATGAAATCCCATCAAGATAACTTAGAAAACCAACTAATGATCTTTTCAATATTTAATGAGAGTAGGTTCGATTTGAATGGTGCCATAGATTTAATTCTTACATACTCTCATTTTTTAAACACTATATCTCTTTCTATAATCAAAAGTTTACATTGTCAAACATTTACAGGGCTCACCATGTGCTACATGCCCCAAAAGACTTTTTAGGCTAAATTTTGGGATTTAGGACGATTACCGATTTTTCAAATCGGGATGAAAAATCATCCCGATTGAAACTTTATTGTCTCGAATCTCATATCGAATTTTACGAGATACCGAATTTCGATCGGGATTTTCTGCCAACTTACTTGTGTGGTTGTCCCAATCCAATAGTCATCAGCTTTCACCATCAAGCTTTAGCCACAATAATTTTTTTTTGGGAAACCCTACCGTCAAATCACCCGACCTGGACTTAAGCATAATATGTAAAATCTCCGGTTCTTACAAAAAGTACATCATTGGATTCGAACATACGACTTAAATAACCAAATTCTAAATCTTATATCACCAATCCACACCTCTTGAGGACTTGGCCACAATAATTTAGTCACAGTAAATTTGAAAGATCTCCTTGTATGGTGGATGTTGCCCAAAAGCATAAAGACGTCAAAGCACTTTTACCCAAAAGCTTAAACGACCCCAAAGCACTTTTTCCCATACACAATGACATAAAAAGCTCACAGGCACTCGCCAAGAGTATCAGAAAACTCAGCTGTGTTTGGCATGCAATACTAAATAAAAGCACTTCTAAATTGTTAAAAAACTTATTTCAAGAAGAAGAATCACAGAAATGCCCTGTGAATGCACACAATTAAAAGCTCAAGGTGACCTCCAGCTTGAAATGAAAAACATATGCTGTTCGAGCAAAGCCATTATCATTCCTGTAACATCCCACATACATAATTTCTGCAGTGTAAAGCAAAACCTAGGAATGCAAAACGAAGTTAAAAGAGAAGCAACCCCTTGTCTCGGAATATTATGAGAGAATATCCGGACTCTAACAATGTGGACCAGAGGTATATCAATGGAGAAAATTAATAGTGATGATGGGTGTGATTCAAGTGACTCACAAAATGCAGCTAAATTATTTTCCAGGGACCACAAGATCAAGCGGGCAACCATCATTCAAGATAAGCAAGATAACTATTGCTAGATTGCCATACAATAGCTATCCTTATGTTACTAATCAATATAAGCAATAGCTATATAATACACAACAAAAGACAACTTATGTGTTACTAAATGTCACTATCAATTATTATCGAAAAAATGAAAAGCAATATTTCAACCATACTGTGCCATGTGCCAAGATCGCAACAGCTAATGAAAATTTAGAAACAAATCGGAAATAAAATGGAAATCTTTATTCCATACCGTCTAAAAAATACACACAGGGAAATATGCAATTATATCATCCTACTGTAACAGCCTCTACTGAAAAGCCTGGTAAGATACAAAGGGAGTGCAAAAGCTTCTCCTAAATACTTCAACATAGAATAGGCTAGAAACCAAAATGAAGAATGGTCCAGACGTAGAGAATTCCTAAAGCTCCACAAAGTACCTTCTTAACACATCATGAGGCTATATATCATAAGAAAACATGGGATTATGATAGCTATATATAGGATATAGCATAATATACCGTGCCTATTCCAAGGGCAACTGCAGGAGCTGTATGGCTTAACCACTTCATTCTTTGCCATCAGCGGCACGAAGTGAACCTAGCTGAACTGGAGCTTGAGTTCCTACCACCTTCGATGATCCATAAACAGACAGGTCAACACCTTGAGTCTTCTCCTTCTCAATCTGTTCCTTAATCCAGAAATATGTAATTCTCAGCCCATCCTACAGAATATTAGGATTTGTCAGAAGTAAAAAAATAGGACAATGCAAAATGATTCGATTGATTCAAAGTGACGAAAAGACAGAGTATTATAGTTCTTAATTCTTGTATGCTAAAACACTTCCCATATTTACATTGGACTTGTAAAAGTAACCAAAATTTATCATGGAGGAGTAACAAGGAAATTTGCAACCAAGAAGAGGAGAATTCATTATTTTGGTACCTTCAGCTTCATTGAAGGTGCCCAACCAAGCTTCTCTTTGATCAGAGTGTTGTCTGAATTACGACCACGGACACCCTCAGGACCAGGAATGTGGTGGATAGGTAACTTCTTGCTCTCAAAGCTAAGAACAATCTAAGACATCTCATTCATGCTAACCATCTCATCACTTCCAATGTTCACTGGCTCACGGAAATCTGACTTTGTCAATCTACAGAAATTAATTTCAAGATAGTACACAATAAGGGGATCTGATACAGAAACTCCAAAACGAGAATCAGACTCTGATTTTAATTTCAATCTCATGTAACACAGAAAACAAGCATAATTTATTACGGTCACCATGTATGGTTAAACAATGTAATGTGTTATTCCATATTAATTACAGTTTCTAACGGAGTAACATAGAACATTTTACACCAAAAGACATTAAAGCCTCTTTCCTTTCTCATTGAAATAAAATATTATTTCTTACGAAGACTTAATTTTGGGGTTGATACAATAATTTAAGGAATATGGTCATCCCCATTGTCTAAACATGAAAACAGTAATCAAGAAGACGACACTAGCCTGTTTAACAAATTCACTATGTTTGCATCATGGGCAAATCTGAGTTAACTTGTGGTTCGAACATCGTGTTGATCTCTAAAACTCAACTAAACTAGAGGAATTTTTAGAAGGGAGAAAAAACTGCCATTAACATGTATTATATTCATTCATAGAATATAATCACACCATAAAAGAGATCTAGAATCCTCAAGAAAAAAAATGTGAGCATCAGACAAATCAGCTACAAAACCAACAATTGCTTACCTGGCACACCTTCAACACATTCATCAATGAAGGTGAAAGATCGAGTCTGGAGTCCATCTCCCCACATCTCAAACTTGTCAGTTGAAGTTATAGCCTTACGGCAAAAAGCAGCGGGAGCCTTTTCCCTTCCACCTATAACACATAATGCAATTTAGTATAATACAGAAGACAACAAACATCCATACATATAAACTTTGATTCACAAAAAGAATTTACCTTTCCATGTCCCAAAAGGCCCATAAATATTGTGGAACCTTCCAACACGACACTCAATTCCAAAGTCTTTGGTATAGTGCTTGCACAACTCCTCAGTTGCAAGCTTTTCCAAGCCATAAGCATCTTGAGGCTAAAACCCCAGTAAAAAGGTGAAAAAGCATTAGATATGTCCAATTTTCACAAATCAAACATAGAAGAAGATTCCTAGTTGTTAATAATTAAAGGTAACAAACCTCTGCGGGCCAGGCATCAGACTCCTTCAAGCTCACATTAGTATCCAGCTGCTTAAATTCGGGGTAGATGCAGGCACTAGAGGCATAGAAAAACCTCTTAACGTCACCTCGAGCATGTTGAAACTGATCATGGTATTGTTATACATAATGACCGAGTGGTTGGACTGAATGAAGCCCATACCACCCATATCAGCAGCAAGGTTAAACACATGGTCAACTCCCTTAGTAACCTTCAAACAATTGTCCATGACCCTAAGGTCAACAAGGTGGAATTCATGACAGAACATATCCTCAGTCATGTGCTCATTCTTCTTCCAGTCAGAAGCAATAATGTAATGGCCCTCATTCATCAGACGACGAGCAATGTGGGAGGCAATAAAACCACCTGCCCCAGTAATGGAGATTCGGAGTTTCTCTGAAGGCCAGTAAGGTTCCCTCTCGAGCTCCTCATAGGTGTATGCACCATAAGTTCCTTTGGTACTTCCCATTCTGCAGCATTCAATACGTCAGAGAAGTATGATGAGTTTACAATTACTACTGAATCAAAATAAATTTGGTCTTTTCAATTCCACTAAAAACAACACTATTTTTATGCTTGCACAAAATAAGTAGCAAATAATGATACATCCACAAGCACCCAAAAATATTAAAAATTTCATGCAATGGCCACATTAAAGGGAAAACACAAAAGCCTTGTTGTGATTAAAACACACACAATAGAGGAGATGTGAGAGGAAAACTCTTCTTTTATTACTACCAACAAAAGAATTACAAAGTTATTATACAAACTTTACAAAAAACCTCTCAACCCTCTTTACTCTCTATTCTCTCAATTCGGGATTTATGGGATATTGAAAATGGTCCTCAAGGCTCATTTATAGTGTCAAAAAGCGTGTGCAGTAGCACACGTTTTTGACAGTGGCCATTTGCAATCAAGCTTGCAATCAAGCTTTCGGTGGAAGTCCTTTCAACTTTCGGTGGTTTGGCTTTCTTGCCTCTCGCATGCTGCAACCAGCAATCACTTCAACAAATCTCCCCCTCGGTGAAGATTTGCCCCAAAATCTGAGCCGACCATTAATCATCCAAACCGGATCCTCAAAGGATCCTCCCCTGGCTGCATCTGTATGACTGCCTACGTACCCTGAGTTGGGATCAAGCCAATCGTAGTTCTCTGAATCTCCCCACTCTGACTATGTGGAGAGTTTTGTCATCCGGCTATGGCACGACAGATTTCAAGCTTCTCCTTCGGTAAAACCTTCGTGAACATATCGGCACCGTTGTCGTCGGTGTGAATTTTCCTGAGTTCTAACAGCCTTGAGCTCAGGACGTCCCGTATCCAGTGATACCTCACATCGATATGTTTTGACCTCGAATGAATGTGGAATTTTTACCGAGATAGATAGCACTCTGGCTATCGCAGTACAAAATGTACTTCTCCTGCTTGAAACCCAATTCCTGGACGAATGTCTTCATCCACAAGCAATTCTTGCAAGCTTCTGTAACTGCAATGAATTCTGCCTCTGTTGTAGAAAGTGCAACACACCTCTGCAACCTCGACTGCCATGCCACAGCTCCCCTGAGAGAGTAATCAGATACCCCGAAGTAGACTTTCGGGTATCCACATCTCCTGCCATATCTGAATCGGTGTAGCCCATCAACACTGGTTGTCGCTGCTTCCAAAACATAACCTCATTTTGGATGTGCCTCGAAGATACCGCATGATCCATTTGATAGCATTCCAGTGTTCCCGTCCTGGGTTGACATAAACCGGCTGACCAATCCAACTGCGTGTGCTAAGTCTGGCCTCGTGCACACCATGGCATACATAAGACTTCCCACTGCTGAGGTGTATGGAACCTGTTTCATTTCCTCATTCTCTGACTCAGTAGAGGGACTCTGTCTCGTACTCAATCTAAAGTGGGTAGCAAGAGGAGTGCTAACCGCTTTAGCCTTGTCCATCTGGAATCTCTGAAGTACCTTCTCGATGTACTCCTCCTGTGACAAGTATAATTTCTTGGCTTTCCGATCACGACCGATCCTGATGCCAAGAATCTGTTTAGCTGGCCCCAAGTCTTTCATCTCAAAAGACTTACTCAGTTGCTGCTTCAAATTATCAATCCTCGATTGATTCCTGCCAACTATCAACATATCATCTACATACAACAGTAAGATGATAAAGTCATCGTCAGAAAACTTCTGAACGAATACACAATGGTCTGAAGTGGTCTTCTTGTATCCCTGCTCCCCCATAACTGACTCAAACTTCACGTACCACTGTCTCGGTGCCTGTTTCAAACCGTATAGGCTTTCCTTTTTTGAGTCTGCACACATAGTCTCTTTCCCGCTGACTCTGAAGCCTTCTGGTTGCTCCATGTAAATTTCTTCTTCCAGATCCCCGTGAAGAAATGCGGTCTTGACATCCATCTGCTCAACTTCCAGGTCGAGGCTTGCTGCTAAGCTGAGTACCACTCTGATGGATGACATCTTCACAACTGGAGAGAAGATTTCATCGAAGTCAATGCCTTTCCTCTGATTGAATCCCTTGACAACTAGTCTGGCTTTGTACCGGGGTTGTGAAGTGTGCTCCTGTTGCTTCACCCTGTACACCCATTTATTCTTCAAAGCCCTTTTGCCTCTTGGCAATTTCACCAACTCAAAAGTGTGATTGTCATGCAAAGATTTCATCTCATCTTGCATGGCTTCCTCCCATGTTTTCCAGCCTCCTGGTAGTCCTCGCCTGGTCTCCCCCGTCAGTAAGCAGCACATACTCATATGCAGAGTATTGGTTGAAGGTCGCCTCTCTCTGTCAGACCTCTCTGTGGAACTGTTGGTGTAGCTTCTGGTACTGGTGGTTGATCATGATCATCATCTCTGGGAGCTTCATCACCTGTACCCTCCTGTCTGGGAAACCTCATCTTCAACTCGTACTGGCACCGGTGTATGAGGTTCTGGATTCACATTTCTGTATTGTTGGGGCATTGTCTTCATATCCTTCCGGATATCTTCTATGGTCTGGTCTTCAACAAAGACAACATCACGGCTTCTGACGATCTTTTCTCCACAGGATCATACAGTTTGTAGCCGAAATCATCCTGACCATAGCCAATAAAGACACACTGTCGCGTCTTTGCATCAAGCTTGGATCTCTCGTCCTTTGGGATGTGTACAAAGCTTTGCACCCAAAGACATGCAAGTGTTTGTATGACACTTCTTTACCTGTCCAAGCTTGGTTAGGAACATTACCTTTTAGTGCGACCGCTGGGGACATGTTCAAAACATGTACTGTTGTGATGAGTGCCTCCCCCAGAATGTCTTCGGCAGCTTGGCTTGTGACAGCAAGCTTCTGATCCTCTCGCACAAGGTTCTGTTCATCCTCTCAGCTAGGCCATTCAGCTGAGGTGTCTTCGGAGGTGTCGTTTGATGTCTGATTCCTTGCGTCTTGCAGTACTGATCAAACGGACCTCTGTATTCTCCACCGTTATCTGTTCTGATGCACTTCAGTTTCTTGCCGGGTTTCTCTCTCCACCAAAGCATGAAACTCCTTGAACACTCCCAGCACTTGATCTTTTCTCTTCAAGGTGTATGCCCAGATCTTCCTTGAATGATCATCAATGAATGTCACATAATACAGTGACCCACCAAGTGTTCGTGTCTGCATCGGACCACATACATCTGAATGTATGAGATCTAGTACCTCCGGTTTCCGTTGAGGCGGGGAGCTCTGGAAGGATACTCTGTTCTGCTTTCCAGCCATGCAGTGTTCACACTTCCGTAAGTGTGAGTTCTTCAATTCGGAAGAACATTCCGCCTGCGTAGTAGTATCTCCATCCCTGTTTGGCTCATGTGACCGAGCTTTTTATGCCATAGCTCGGCTGCCTCATTGCTGTTAACTGTATTTATGCTACTATTTGAAGCTTAGCATGCATCAAATACAGAGTTGAATCTTTCTTACCTCGTGCCACGACCATTGATCCTTTAGTGAGCTTCCAGCATCCGTCACTAAAGGTGCTGCAGAAACCTTCATCATCCAGCTTGCCTGTTGAGATCAGTTTTAACCGGATATCTGGGATGTGCTTGACTCCCTTCAACACTAGCCTTGTCCCGTTCTCTGTTTCAAGGCAGATGTCTCCAATACCGACGGCTTTGGACTGTCCGTCATTCCCCATCCTTACAGCACCGTAGTCCCTGGTGTGTAAGATGAAAAGAAGTCTCTGCGAGATGTGGCGTGTATGGAGGCGCCACTATCTATCACCCAACTGGTCTCGTGGCTGGCAAGATTCACAACAGCTTCTTCATACATTATGCAAAGTCTTTGGAGGTTTTCTCGGTGGTGTAGTAGCAACTCTTTCTTGATTAGAGTCACCATCTCTCCTGGACTGCTCGTTCTTCAGTTTGTAGCAATCCCGCTTCATATGGCCTTTCTTTTACAGTGATAGCACTCAATATCTCAGTTCTTGACTTACCTCTGGTTTTTGTCTGATCTCCTGGGCCTCGGCTTTTACTCCTCCCCCTTCTGGTGTTCTTCTCTGTCACTAGAGCTTCTGAGGTTGAGGCTGATGCTGACTCCTGCATTCTCGTCCTCTTTTCTTCCTCGAAGATCCTGGTCTTTGCCATCTCCATAGTGACTTTCCCATCTGCGGCTGAATTTATCACCGTAGATCTGAACGTTTCCCAAGATTCTGGTAACGTATTAAGGAGTATTAAGCCATTTACCTCATCACCGAAGTCTATGCCCAATCCAGACAATTCTTTCATTGTTCCGAGGAAATCATATGTGGTCCGCCACAGCTGTACCCTCCTGGTATTTCAAACCCATCATCTTCTTGATGTAGTACAACTTGTTGTTGCCAGTCTTTGCTCGAAAAAGCTCCTCCAGCTTTCTCCATAAAACACGTGCATTTGTTTCTTCACTGACATGGTTGACGATACTATCGTCGATCCACTGACGAATAGTACTGCATGTTTTCTGGTGAAGATTAGCCCACTTTCCATCGGTCATTCCTTCTGTTTTTCTCCTCCAGAAATACCGATCCATCATAGTCCTTCACATACAGAAGGTCTTTCATCCTTCCTCTCCATGTGAAATAGTTTGTACTGGTTAACAAATCATTTTTTGTGGGCTCATCCTAAACAATAAATATTCTAAGCAGAATTTCAAAAAACGGACCTCACCGGTCCGGAATGGTCGGAAATGGTCGAAAATGGAAATGACACCGTTTGTCAAAATCCGACACAGAGGACAAATTGCAAATTTCAGAAATTACAGGGGGTAAAGTGCAATTTCCGAAAAGTTCAGGGGCCAAAGTGCAAATGCAATTACGGAAAGTTCAGGGACTAAAATTGAAAAAATCTGAAAAGTATAGGGGCTAAACTGTAATTTTCAGAAAGTTCAGGGGACCTATCTGAAATTTACCAGACACCGCTACGTGTCAGACACGTGGCGATGTGACTGTGCGCTGACGTGGCGTGACTGGGCGCTGACTGGGAGACACGTGTCGGATGACGTGGCGCTGACGTGGTCGTCTTCAACCTTAAGACGGCGAGTTCGGCGCGTGCGGCTGACTGAGACCTCCGTTCGATCGCCGGAAAATACCACCGTGCTCGTCTCGCCGTGAAACGTCTGATGGTATGCTCAAAATCGATTTTCGACAACTTTCGTCGGAATCGATTTTCCGAACCGAACCTCTGTTTCTGAGTTTCGGGATCCCTCCGTGGAACCGTAGCTCTGATACCACTTGTTGTGATTAAAACACACACAATAGAGGAGATGTGAGAGGAAAACTCTTCTTTTATTACTACCAACAAAAGAATTACAAAGTTTATTATACAAACTTTACAAAAAACCTCTCAACCCTCTTTACTCTCTATTCTCTCAATTTCGGGATTTATGGGATATCTGAAAATGGTCCTCAAAGCTCCAATTTATACTGTCAAAAGCGTGTGCACTGTAGCACACGTTTTTGACAGTTGGCCATTTGCAATCAAGCTTGCAATCAAGCTTTCGGTGGAAGTCCTTTCAACTTTCGGCTGGTTTGGCTTCTTCTGCCTCTTCTGCATGCTGGCAACCAGCAACTTCACTTCAACAAAAGCCATAAGAAGACCAAAGAGAATTAACATAATTCAAACAATAAGTCCCTCAGGGTAGGGCTCAGGATCTCAATTGAGGTCCTGGTTCAAATCCAGGGAGTTCGTTTCTTGTAAGAGCATGAGATAACCAGGAGTTTTATCTGCTCTGCTTAAGCGCGGAAGAGGTGGTTTGACGGTGGGGTTTACAACGATTTCAAAAAAAAAAAATAATAATAAAAAAATCAAACAATAAACTACCTGAAGAATATTAACACATCATATCCTTGCGTATGTTACATAGAAAAAGCCAAATTAAAGATACATAATATAGCATGATTCAATAAAATAATTAATTGTCCAAAAAAATAAAAACTAATAATAATTGTAACCAGTAAATCTTCCAGATTTCAAAACCGTTATAATCTTTTTCCCCCACTTAATGTAACAACTTAGAAACAAAACATTCACATAAGGATCATATAAGTAAAGTATAATAATCTACAAAGAATATGTAGAGCCATAAAATACAACATCTAAACAAACAATTTAAAACATACCCAGAAAAAATATAAGCTTAAAATCACAAGAGAATCATGTGGATTGGAAAGCAAATTAAAAGCCTTAGAAAAAAAAAACAGAGCACTGAAACAGAGTAAGCAGAGCCAAGATGGGATTTGTACCTAAAAAAGACCTGAACTTTGAGAGATTAATGAAGGGAAAAAGATAATAAATGAGAGTGGCTAGCTAGACCCGGCCACGGATAATGATGATTGATAATTACAGAATTGTAAATTTATAAAGAGGAAATATATTAAAATTGTAATGGAATTACGTGAGTTTTGATTTCTCTCACTCCTAGAAGAAGATAGGTAGGCAATTTAAATTTTTTAAAAATTTTAGTTCAAGCTCTTCAATTTAATAATTTTATTTATTTATTAAATTAATCTAATAAATAAATAAAATTTTATATAGGCTATAGCTTTGAAGATTGAATGAAGCGCCTTTAACGCTTCTCCATGCTGCTATACATAGACTAATAGGCCCAGCCAGCTGAGGCAGAGCAAACAAATATTACGATACGCCTTTAAAATATTTTTAGCTTTCGTAATATTTCAATCATTATTTCTTTGTTTTGATTTTATAATATAAAAGATTATATTTTATTTGGGAGAATATTTGAAAAGCTATAATATAATATAAAAATGTATTGTTTATTCTTTAATTTATCATTTTATATAGAATGAAAGAAGTGAATAATTTAAAAGCTATATTATAATATAAAAATGTATTGTTTATTCTTTAATTTATCATTTTAATTATATAGAATGAAAGAAGTAAGAAAATATATATCGTTTTTTTAAGGATATGGGTAGGTCAAGTTCAAATTAGTTTTTAGGAAATTATCATTTGTCCACTCGAAAATTATCTGATATTCGAAAAAATACTTAATTTTGAGAAAATGATATATGTACACTCAAAGATTTTAAAAAGAAATATTCACCGCCCAAAATTCTTAAAAATTTGGATGTTTTTTTTGAACATCAACTAAATTTCAGATAGATAAATGAGAAAATTTCTTAAATTTTAGTGGTAATTGAATATTTTCAATAACTTTAAGTGCATAAATGATATTTTCTCAAAATTAAATATTTTTTTAATATTAGATAATTTTTAGATGAACAGATAATAATTTCTCATAGTTTAAACAGAAAATCAGAAAAATTATATATTTGTGTCTTTGTTCTAAAACTAGTTTAAAAACAATAATATGTAGTTTCTTACCTCATTGTTAAGGTGAAGTGTTCGAATCTTCCAATGTGTGCTACATCGAAATAACTCGAAGTTGTAATGTATATTTCCAACCTAAGCTTCAATAGGAATGATAATGGGGAGGGGAAATAGGGGAGGGGATCAAAATCCATATATCTATTCTTGATAATTTTTAAATGTTCCCGCCTCCTCTTTGTCTCTCGTAATTGTTTTAGGAGAGAGGACTCTGATCCATCATTTATAAATATATATATATATATATATATTTAATTTAAACCCTTATATTATTTATAATTTATATATTTTTATAAATATTAAGATATATTTTTATTGACATAAATAGAAATTTGAAAATACTAATAAAAAAATAAAATAAATAAATTAAAACTTAAATATGTAATGAGGAGGGGACATAAATTTTACCTCATCCCCATCATTTCCTCGAATAAAAAATGTGTATTAAATTTTCCCTATTCCCTACGTAATTTTTATTTAATTTTTCATCACCGATCCCTCCACAATTTCCCCGAGGCCGTCCGAGATTTCTGCCATCACTATAGGAAACTATAACTGGATTTTTGCTGGCTGGAGTGGGTAATGTTGACTTGCGGAGAAAGACAAACTATCTTATTGTTGATTCAAGTATGCTCACAGGCCTCGTTGATTCTTGAATGTAGAAACAGTTGGAAAATGCTTATTATTGATCATTTTGAGGCACAATTTTAAGCATGGTCCACTTCGTGTTAGTGGTTGTTTTTGAGTGATTCGGATCCTCCTCCGTGAGTAGTTCGGAATGGTATATTCATATGCTTAAAATGGTGCTTGGGTGAATGAGAAATTGTTGCTCAAAGTTCACCCAATGGTGTTGGAAAATAAGGAGAATTGAGCTTGTCTCATATGGGAAAGCTATAGAGGGAAAATTATGCTTATATATGATTGCTCATATGTAGATGTGTAAGAGTTATAAGAATAGAGGCTCTCTCTACGTGCCGAGGGGGGGGGGTGCAAATCAAATCCGAATCAAGCTTAGCTCGTGTGCACCCGCGCGTCATGCGTACACGAATGAGCGGTCCCGACCCAGCCGAATTTTTACTAGTCTCTTTTTGAAGTTCCAAAACAGTTTATTTAATTCTATTACATTAATTTGGGGGTTACTTCAAGTGATAGGTCTCTCATTAGTGTGATTTTCCGTTGCATCCTGGGAAACAGACGTCTCGCGTTCTACTGCACCAATCAGTAGGGGACGAATTTGTTTTAAGGAGATTGTTGCTGCATCAACAAGCCTCGGATTCTCTCGGTTTGCGCTGCCTTCGTTGCTGTATTTTTGCAATTTCGTTGCTGCTACGCTGGGACTGATTTACTGATTTCTCGTTCTCTGTCTGCGCTTGTCCTGTTGCTGTTTTATTACTTGTGCTGTTGTTAATTGTATCACGTTGTTAATGAATCATTTGTGTTCGGTTTACTGTTTGTTCAAAGTCCGTTGTAAGAACACAGTAACCAATAAGTTGTAATAGTCTTAAAACAAATTCGGTCTGTGGATATGGAAAATAGTCCAAACACAGTTGATCCGAATGTGGCAGCCTCTTCGGCTGGCCAAAATATTGTGGCAGTCTCTGTGGCTGGCCAAACTGTTGTGGCAGCCTCTTCGACTGGCCAACATGCTTCAGCCTCCGGGCTTAATATGGCAGCCTCTGTGGCTGGCCAATGTGTTGCTGCCTAGACAACCTGTTGGACATGTGAGCCATGTCAAATGCTGTGGGAAAAACCTGAAAAATGAAAAATTCAGTGGTCAGAATTTCAAAAGGTGGAAATAGAAAATGTTTTCTACTTGACCACGTTGACCTTGCTAGGTTCCTAAAGGAAGATGCTCATGTACCCAAAGAGGGTGAGAATGATATTCAAGTAATAAGTGCCATCGATGCTTGGAAACATTCTGAATTCATATGTAGGAATTAATGTGCTGAATGGGTTGAGTGATTCCTTGTACAGTGTGTACGCCGGAATGAAAACAGCAAAAAGGCTTTGGGAATCTTTAGATCGATAATATAAAACTGAGGATGCCGGTACTAAAAAATTTGTCGTAGGCCATTTCCTAGATTTTAAGATGGTTGATTCCAAAACCGTGTTAAGTCAAGTACAAGAATTGTAAATTATTCTAGCAGAAATTCATGCTGATGAGATGGTTTTAAGTGAAACCTTCCAAGTAGCCTCGATAATTGAAAAACTACCACCTGGTTGGAAAGATTTCAAGAATTATCTAAAGCATAAGCGAAAAGAAATGAGCATTGAAGACTTGGTTCTTAAGCTTAGAATTGAGGAAGATAACATAGTATCTGACAAGAGAGGAATAACTCATGAGGCCAAAGCAAATGTTGTTGAACATGGCCATAAGAACAAGAACCCTAAGAACAAAGGGTCAAAGATGGGCCCTAAAGGAGGAGTTTTCAAGAAATCCAAATTTCAAGGAAGATGCTTCAACTGTGACAAAATGGGTCACAAGTCTTCTGAGTGCAGACTGCCAAAGAAGAAAAAGAATCAATAGGCTAATGTGATGGAAAACATGACTCAAGATGTTTCAGGCATTAACCTTTCAGCTGTGGTTTCTGAGGTGAATCTAGTGGGTTCTAACCCAAGAGAGTGGTGGATTGACACTGGTGCCACTCGACATGTGTGCTCGGATAAGAGCATGTTTTCTTCATTTGAGCCTACTGGTAATGAGGAAAAAATATACATGGGAAATTCCGCAACATCTGAGATTGAAGGTCAAGGCAAGGTGATTCTGAAGATGACCTCTGAGAAAGAGTTGACTTTGAACAACGTTCTGTATGTACCATAAATACGGAAGAATCTTGTGTCTGGATCACTTCTGAACAAGTATGGATTCCGGATGGTGTTCGAGTCTGATAAAGTAGTTTTGACTAAAAATGGAATGTATGTGGGAAAAAGATATGTAACTGATGGGCTCTTTAAGCTCAATGTAATGGTTGTTAAACCCATAAATATCATTAAAGCTAGTTCTTCTGCTTATATTGTTGAGTATTCTAATTTATGGCATGGTAGATTATGACATGTTAATTTTAATTCATTGCGGAAATTAATTAACATGAATCACATTCCCAATTTTAAAATTGATAATAAACATAAGTGTGATACTTGTGTTGAGGCAAAACTAACTAGATCATCATTTCATAGTATTGAAAGAAACTCTGAACCACTTGATTTAATTCATACCGATGTATGTGATTTTAATTCAATACAATCGAGAGGCGGTAATAAATATTTTATTACATTTATTGATGATTGCACAAGATTTTGCTATGTGTATTTGATAAAAAGCAAGGACGAAGCTATAGAGAAATTTGTTCTCTATAAGAATGAAGTTGAGAACCAACTGAATAAAAGAATTAAGGAGTTAAGAAGTGATCGTGGTGGTGAGTATGTTTTCCTTTTGAATCACTTTGTGAACAAAATGGAATCATACATCAAACCACAGCTCCTTATTCACCTCAATCCAATGGGATTGCAGAACGAAAGAATCGTACCTTGAAAGAGATGATGAACGCTATGTTAATCAGCTCTGGCTTACCTCAGAATATGTGGGGAGAAGCTGTTTATCAGCTAATTACCTTTTAAATAAGGTACCACGAAAAGAAGCAGGGAAACTCCTTATGAAATATGGAAAGGAAGAGTACATTCCTATAAATTCCTACGAGTGTGGGGTGTCTTGCCAAGGTAGTCATTCCTCCACCTAAGAAGGTGAAGATATGACCAAAAACTGTTGATTGCATTTTCATAGGATATGCACATAACAGTAATGCTTATCGATTTCTTGTGTATGAGTCTAATATACCAGATATTCACAAGAATACGATAATTGAGTCGAGGAATGCATCCTTTTTCGAATGCGTTTTTCCTTGTAAAACTAATTCGAATTCAAATGTGCACAAATGGCCACATGAGACTATCATTGTAGATAGTCAGGACCAAGAACACATATATGTTCCAGAGGATCAACACGTTGTTGAACTTGAACCAAGACGTAGCAAAAGAGCTAGAACGGAAAAATCATTTGGTCCAGATTTTCTGACATTTTTGCTAGAAAATGATCCTCAAAATTATAACGAAGCTGTAAGGTCAGCTGATGGTGCTTTGTGGAAAGATGCCATCAATAGTGAAATTGAATCCATCTTACAAAATCACACATGTGAGTTAGTGAATCTTCCTCCAGGATGTAAACCTTTAGAGTCCAAGTGGATTTTCAAAAAGAAAATGAAGGCAGATGGATCAATTGACAAGTACAAAGCAAGACTTGTAATTAAGGGTTACAGATAACGTGAAGGTCTTGATTACTTTGATACTTATTCTCCTGTAACGAGAATAAATTCCATAAGGATGATACTAGCGATTGCAGCTTTGCGCAATCTTGAGGTACATCAGATGGATGTGAAAACAGCCTTTCTGAATGGAGATTTAGATGAATAAAATATACATGGAACAACCTGAAGGCTTTATAGCTCCATGACAAGAAAAGAAAGTCTGTAAGTTAGTTAAATCCTTGTATGGATTGAAACAAGCCCGAAACAGTGGCATAAAAAAGTTTGATGACACCATGTTGGCAAATGGTTTCAAAATCAATGAATGTGATAAATGCATTATGTCAGAGAGACAAAAGTTGGCTATGTCATTTTATGTCTCTACGTTGATGACGTACTAATTGTCGGGAGTAATGTTAAATGTTAAAATGGTAAAATCACCAAGAATATGCTGAAATCTAAGTTTGACATGAAAGACATGGGTCTAGCAGATGTCATTCTGGGAATAAAGATCTCGAGAAGTTCAGATGGACTTATTCTTGATCAGTCGCACTATGTGGATAAAATTCTTGGTAAATTCAACAATGATGATTCTGCTGTGGCAAGAACTCCTTTAGATGTGAGTCTACATCTATCAAAGAATATGAGAGATGGTATATCTCAAGTAGAATACTCTAGAGTGATCGGGAGTTTGATGTATCTATCGAGTTGTACAAGGCCTGATATAGCCTGTACAGTAAACAAGCTCAACAGATATACGAGTAATCCATGGGTTGATCACTGGAAAGTAATAGTGAGAGTACTTAGGTACCTACGTTTTACTCGTAATTATGGGCTACACTATCATAGATATCCAGCTGTAATCGAAGGATACAGTGATGCAAACTGGATATCTGACATGAAGGACTCAAAGTCTACCAGTGGCTATGTGTTTACACTAGCAGATGCAGCTATATCATGGAAGTCCTCCAAACAGACAGTGATAGCCAGATCTACAATGGAATCAGAATTCATTGCATTAGATAAGTGTGCTGAAGAAGCAGAATGGCTGCGAAATTTTCTAGAGGATATTCCAAGTTGGCTTAAGCCAGTGCCAGCGATTTGCATTCATTGCGATAGTCAATCTGCAATTGGAAGGGCACATAACAATATGTATAATGGTAAGTCTAGACATATTCGTCGTAGACACAATACCATTAGACAATTACTCTCTACTGGAGTTATATCGATTGACTATGTAAAGTCAAAGGATAACATTGCAGATCCGCTAACCAAAGGGTTAAACAGAGAGTTAGTTGTGAAATCATCGAGGGGAATGAGACTAAAGCCCATTAGATAAATGTTTATTACGAAGGAAAACCCAACCTTGTTGACTGGAGATCCCAAGATCTAGGTTCAATGGGACAACATACTCGTAAAAGACATAATTGGTTCACTGTGGGGGTTACCCTCTAGTCCATTCCTATGATGAAATGAAACAGTGATGCTCGTATGGGTTTTTAAGCAAAGGTTTTTAATGATCCTTATGCGTCGGAAATCCGAGCAGAGTAATACGAGCTACTCTTAAATAAGAAATCACCTATGTGAGAGAGAAGTGAGGCCGTTTCAAAGGGAATTGTACGGGGCTAATTCTTAGAAACTCTTGCAGAACCATGTAGATGTTCATGGCCAAAATGAACATAATAATGAGAACTCAGATGTGTTAGGTAAAATATCTGTGTGATATATGTTTTTCATTTACATGAACGGCAGTACAGTTCAATGACATCGTGTCCACTGTCAGCTAGTAAATGAGATATATTTTCACAAGGGAAGGTTCAAAGGCTGATGCCTACCTATCCTATGCAGGTGTTGAACTCTTCAAGGTCAAAATAAAATATTTTTATAAAGTAATTTTATTTGACGTTTTTCGCCAATTTCATTCATGTGGGGGATTGTTGGAAAATGCTTATTATTGAGCATTTTGAGGCACAATTTTAAGCATGGTCCACTTCGTGTTAGTGGTTGTTTTTGAGTGATTCGGATACTCCTTCGTGAGTAGTTCAGAATGGTATATTCATATGCTTAAAATGGTGCTTGGGTGAATGAGAAATTGTTGCTCAAAGTTCACCCAATGGTGTTGGAAAATAAGGAGAATTGAGCTTAATTTAATTCTATTAAATTAATTTGGGGGTTACTTCAAGTGATAGGTCTCTCATTAGTGTGATTTTAATTGGCACAATTATTTTCTTCTTTAAAAGATAATGCTGTGATTTTTCGTTTTCCATATAACACACAGTACAGAGAATACACACAACACATCAAATGCATTTTCTCGGTTTTCTTTGTTTTTGTTAAGGGAGAGTTCAAACACTTTTGTGATTAGTTGGGAACAGATTTTGGTGGTGCCCATACTCGTTCGATTTTCCGTTGCATCCTGGGAAACAGACGTCTCGCGTTCTACTGCACCAATCGGTAGGGGACGAATTTATTTTAAGGAGATTGTTGCTGCATCAACAAGCCTCGGATTCTCTCGGTTTGCGCTGCCTTCGTTGCTGTATTTTCGCAATTTCGTTGCTGCTACGCTGGGACTGATTTATTGATTTCTCGTTCTCTGTCTGCGCTTGTCCTGTTGCTGTTTTATTACTTGTGCTGTTGTTAATTGTATCACTGTTGTTAATTGAATCATTTGTGTTCGGTTTACTGTTTGTTCAAAGTCCGTTGTAAGAACACAGTAACCAAATAAGTTGTAATAGAAACTTCTTTAGTTTACAATCAATAATTATATATGGAATTTTTTACTTGAAGATTTTTCTGTTTTTAGGGCTTTTCCTTTTCTTAATTAAACTTAAAATGATAATTGTTTTCCCTAAAAAAAAAAAGAGTAATTTTGCTTGCATTTTTAAAATTGGAAGATTGGGATGAGAGTCAAAATTAGTTTTCAATCATATCATGACTGGTAATCTGAGAACTGGACTAAAGATATATGATCCGTCCTTATCCTTGAAACTAAGTATGATTTATGCAATTTGTAAGCTAATGGTTTTCATATTTCTAACTCAGAAACAACAGTAGTGAAAGCAATTGAAGATGATAAGGGTTCTTAGTTGACAGCTACAACAAGCCAAGCCAAGCCAAGCCAAGCCAAGCCAAGCCAATTCCAGCAATCTTGGAGATTCCTTCCGTATGAGTGACCATGATTCACTTCTTTCACGAGTGAAGAACCTCTTCTCTTCAGAGTCCGTTGCATCTGGAAGCTGCGTTTGAGGATTTCCCCTAATTCTACTGTTTTCAAATTACAAGCATGATATTGATAATGTTTATGATTTCTACTTTGTGTAACGAGAGAGATTCTGTGCGCATGCCAACTGCCAATTTGGACAATTACAAACTCATTCGGTCCCCTCACCGCCACGTCCTCCACAAGTACAACAGGTTTATTTTTTGGGACAATAATACCACTTTGTATTTTTCATTTAGTTTATTTTTTTAGATATTATTTTTTGTGATGGCTTGACATTTTAGATTTTCGACAATTTGTGTGGTCCTTTTAATTTTCCTATTAATGATTACACATATATCCTTATATTTGAATCTGTGGAATTAGATCCGGCTATGGTTCCGGTTCCAAAATCGGAACCGAACCGAACTCCAAACGGTTCGGTTACGGTTCCACATAATTTGGAACCGTAACCTTAAGGTCTGGTTCAGTTCCGGTTCCGAACCAGAACCGAACTCATTTTTTTTTATTTTTCCATTAAAAATTCGGTTCGGTTCCGATTCGATTCGACGGTTCCAAAAAGCTAGAACCGTAACTGAACCAATTTTGAACCGGTTCGATTACGGTTCCAATAACCTGAAACCGTAGAACCGAACAATTCAATTTGATTCTGAAGCCGAACCGTGGCCACCTCTATGTGGAATTAAGTCAACTGAGCTATTCATGGGATAAAACGGTTGTACAATAGCTTAGATTATGTAGTTACACCTCTTGTACAAAAAAAAATTATAAAAACTTGAAAAAAAAATCAGTACTAAATCTAAATTGTGATATTGTACACTATTTCGGAAGTCTTATGAAATGGTCTTTTTGACTGTCCAAAACTTTGTTTAAATTAAAATTGCAGATTATGGGCTGTGGGCATAATTATAGGCCGAATAAGCTCCAAATTCATTGAATTTTTCATATTATACAATTTTTTTTTTTTTTTTTTTGAGTTTCTTGATTACAGCTTCTTAAGTTGAAATATATGTGTCGACGCTGGTTTTCGCCCGACGTTTATAATCGAGATTTCGTTGAGAGGGGCACTGGCGATCCTGCAAAACAAATAGGTAGGGTGAGCGGGGAGGGTCTACCCACCGGTGTGGTGGATGCCGCAGGCACTCCGACGCCCAAGTCAGTGATGGAAATGAGGTGCTAAAGTCGTAGAACAATGGACAAAGGTCAGATGTTACCTTGATCCCCGTGAGTTGCCGTGAGGGCGGTAGGAAGGAGGTGAGGAGAGCTATGGAGAGAGTATTACTGAGTTGGGAGTAGTAGAGCTTGAAGTCCCTTCCCCTTTCCATATGGAGCCTCCTTTCTTATATACCCACCTGGGGGTATGTCTTTAATCACACTTGATCACTCTTCTATTGAGTCTCGGTAACGGTCGACTTCATGAGGGGTATTTACTGCTTTTGTCCGTTGTAGGCTGGAACGGCTGGTTTGTGATTATGAGCCTGGGCGTTACGTGGACTGGTCTTTGGATGGTCCTTCGGTTACGGGTGTTGGTGTTCATTGGGCCTGGGCCTACATTACATCTTTGGGGTTTGGTTAGGGGGTTTCGAGGGTGCATCCAGTAGTGGTCCTGGAGCAAAAGGTCGAAATTATCCTTGGACCAAATTTGGCATGTACAGTTTGTCACATACTCTCTAAGTCAATGAGTACTTGGCTTGAAGAGTATTTCGCTGGTCGTGTCGTCTGAATCGAGCTAGGAGGGTCTTTGTGGCCTTAATCAAATCGCAATCGAGCGAGTTAAGTGTCGCCTGGACAAGGGAGATGTCCCCAGTGGAAGCAAGTGGATGTTGTCTCTGGTCATGACCCAGAGGCTTTGTTGAAGACCGTAAGTGTCTCGATGTTAGGACGGAATGGGGTCCAAGTTTTCTTCTTGCTTGGTCTCGCCTCAGTCGATAATTTCGTGTGAAGTACTTGGATGGGCTCCATTCGTTTGGTCAGAGGGCTATTGGAGCCTTCGGGTCGTTTGAGTCGAGTATGAACCAAGCTTTTAACTTGTCTGATGATGGTAAGGAGATCGGTTTCTCGTTTGGTTCCTGAGAGGGACCTAACCTGGTCTACGTGTCGTCTGGACCAGAAAAAAGGTCTATTGACCAAACTTGACTCCCTTACGAGCCAATTGGGGAGTGTTCCCGTCGACTGGACCTGATGAGGCCAGTAAGGCATTCACTTGTTTGATACCAAAGAAGGACCAAACTAAACCTACATGTCAACTGGACCAGAGGAAGGTCAAAGAACTAACACCTGACTCTATTATGAGCCACTTGGGAGGTGATCCCGTCGACTGGACCTGATGAGGGCCATGAAGACATTTACTCGTTTGGTATTAAAGATGGACCAAACCGAGCCTACATGTCGATTGGACCAGAGGAAGGTCAAAGAACTAACATTTGACTCTATTATGAGCCACTTGGGAGGTGATCCCGTCGACTGGACCTGATGAGGGCCAGAAAGACATTTACTCGTTTGGTATCAAAGAGAGACCAAACCGAGCCTACATGTCGACTGGACTAGAGGAAGGTCAAAGAACTAACACTTGACTCTATTATGAGCCACTTGGGAGGTGATCCCGTCGACTGGACCTGATGAGGGCGAGGAAGACATTTACTCGTTTGGTATCAAAGAGGGACCAAACCGAACCTACATGTCGACTGGACCAGAGGAAGGTCAAAGAACTAACACTTGACTCAATTATGAGCCACTTGGGAGGTGATCCCGTCGACTGGACCTGATGAGGGCCAGAAAGACATTTACTCGTTTGGTATCAAAGAGGGACCAAACCGAGCCTATATGTCGACTGGACCAGAGGAAGGTCAAAGAATTAACACTTGACTCTATTATGAGCCACTGAGGAGGTGATCCCGTCGACTGGACCTGATGAGGGCCATAAAGACATTTACTCATTTGGTATCAAAGAGGGACCAAACCGAGCCTACATGTCGACTGGACCAGAGGAAGGTCAAAGAACTAACATTTGACTCTATTATGAGCCACTTGAGGGGTGATCCCGTCGACTGGACCTGATGAGGGCTAGAAAGACATTTACTCGTTTGGTATTAAAGAGGGACCAAACTGAGCCTACATGTCGACTAGACCAGAGGAAGGTCAAAGAACTAACACTTGACTCTATTATAAGCCACTTGGGAGGTGATCCCATCGACTGAACCTGATGAGGGCCAGAAAGACATTCACTCGTTTGATATCAACGAGGGACCAAACCGAGCCTACATGTCGACTGGACCAGAGGAATGTCAAAGAACTAACACTTGACTCTATTATGAGCCACTTGGGAGGTGATCCCGTCGACTGAACTTGATGAGGGCCAGGAAGACATTCACTCATTTGGTATCAACGAGGGACCAAACCCAGCCTACATGTCGACTGGACCAGAGGAAGGGTCCTTAATTCGACTTGCGTCAAAGTTGCTTGGGATTCCAGTCGACAATACTTTATTTGGTGCTGAGTGTCTTTAGTTCCCCTCGTTCCTCACTTGCAATAAATGCTGTATTGTTTTCGAGGCCATTTGGGCGGGAAAAAGGAGAGTCACTGTGAGGAAGGTATAAGAGGCCTTGAGGGGTCTCATTTATTTCATTCGCAATCTTCTCTCGAGTCGAAGGGCTCTAATCGAATTTTAAGGTATTCTTCTTTCCTTTCTTCATGTTCTTAAAATCTTCAATTTGTTCAAAGGGTATATTCAACCTGTTCTTGGCTAGGGTTAAGGCTTTGATCTTCAATTTGATTAGGGTTTTTTTTAGGATTGTGTTTGTTTGAAGCCTAGGTTTGATCTCCTGTCATACTGTCTTTAGGTTGATTCTTTGTTTGTAGAGTGAACTGATATGTCGTCTGAAGGTCGTTCGAGCTCAAGTGATTCATCGCTGGAGATATATGTAGGTTCGCCCTTGCAGGTCATCTCCTCTTATAGTATGTATGGCAGAGATACTCAAGTTGGGGGTGATGAAGATGTGTTGACTGTCGCATCGATGGAGGCTCCAGTTGGTATTCCTAAAGACGTGCCACATCTGCGATCTGTTCCTGCCGAGTCGAGCGAACCCAGCACAAGTGAACCAACCAATCTTCTGACTAAAAACCCTCAAAGTAGTGTAACTGAGAGAGACATGAGGGAGATCAAAATAAAGTACAGGTTCCCTGAGTCGGTTCAAGTTAGGTTGTCTTATTCGAAAGAACAAATCGACTATAGGATTTCTGGGTGGATTGGGTTCTATGAACGTCCCTTTACAGACGGGTTTAGGTTCCCAATTCCAAACCTTGTGTGGGAAGTATTAGATCATTATGAAATAGCCCATTCTCAACTTATGCCAAACACATGTAGAGTCCTGATGTCGGTTGAGGTTTTAGCATATGAATTGGGAATCAGATTCGGAGTGAATGACTTACTCTACACTTACTATATGAAGGAACATGTAGTAGAGAAAGGGAGATACCACTTGTTCCTTCGACAAAAGAGAGAACATTTGATTTCTGGACTGACTACAAATGATACAGGGGGTTGGCAAAAGACTTACTTTTTTGTAAGAAGAGAGGGTGCGTTCGGGTCGACTGGGTCTGGTAGAATTCCCGAGTGTTGGGAAATTACGAGTGAGTGTTGGTTACAGTCTTTTCCTGCTTGTAGACTTAATGTGCCTCTGACGTTCTTTTCCTGTTTCTTTTGTAGGCTCAAACCGCAATTATAGCTTTAACGTGACGCTTGGGGCGTAGCAAATACGAACTATATTCTGAGCCTTCCTCCGCCTGATAGGAATTGGAGGGTGGTGTTGGCGGAGAAAAGGTTAAGGTTGACACCGTTGTGGAGAGAAGTTTTCTATCCCGAAGGTATCCCTTTGCCTATGACCAAACATATACTGACAGTCGTACTCATTACTTGGGCGTGTCAGATCCTATACGAATGGAGTTTCTTTTTGCGGATTCTAACCCCAGAGGAAAATTTGTGCGCAGTGCAAAGAATGAGTCAATTCAGACTACCATCAGTGGAAGAAATGCTGGAACGGAGGAAGAAGAAGAAATCCAAGGGGAAGGAAATTGAGACTGTCCCCGAGTCTCAACACTCAAAGAAGGATGCTCCAGCCATACTACCATCTGAGACAGGTCGCAAGACGTCGACTGGATCCGGACATTCTTCGAAGAAGAAGAAATAATTGCCGGATATTGAGGAGGACCCATAAAATGTAATCATTAAGATCCCAAGGAGCACAACAGTTATGTCGGATCCCTTCAGTCTGTCCAAATTCGCTGATGGATTGCTTTTAGAGGAAGATGAATGTCGAATGCTGACATTAGGACCACTTGAGGCTGTAAAGAGAGCCGTTGCTTGAAATTACGAGGTAAGGATTTTGTATTCACGAATCTTCATATTGAAATTGTTCATTTTTTTTGCATTTGTCATATCAGACTCTGGAGTATGCCATCTTCCAACAAAGATATGTCGAAGCCAGCATGAGGAAGACGAGAGAACTAGAGAAGTCGAACGCAGCCTTACGAAAAGAATTGGTGTAGGCACTGTATTTTTGCACATACGTCCCTATGATGAGTCTTATTTAGAGGCACAACATTTTATGTCAAGGAAGCCGTGGGAAACGGACGTCGGAAGGGGAAATTCAGAATAAGTATGTCATCAAGTTCATTTCACAAGTTCACTGTTTGTAGGGGTTTTAGGGGGAATATCCGGTAACGCAGCGGAAGCGGCGGAAGATCGTATCTTCCGATTTCAAAAATTTTTCTCGGATTAATTAAATAAACATATTTATTTAATATTCCAAAAATCAAATTATGAAATAAAATTCAATAAATCATATTTAAGTGAATTTACCAAATTACCCTTATATTGGTATTTTGTCCATTTTAGTCCGAAATTGATCTAATCAATTTTGAATGATTCTAAATCATTTCTAAGATGAACTTAGCATGTTCAAAACATCAAAACACCAAAAGCACCAAAATCCCCAATATTACATCCTTGGCCGAATGCTCCCTAAGGGGTGCCATTTGTGCACTTTGTCATTTCATGCATCAAAACACATTAAGATGTAATCCAATGAACATGAAACTTTATATGCATCATATACACATCCAAATACACAACATATATGAAAACCCCCAAATTTGGAATTGGTCATGAACCCTAATTTTTCAATTTCTTCAAATTGGACAAATTAGACCAAATTGGTTAAATCAATTACTTTAATCATGTTTCTTCCATCCAATCAAAGTCTCAACACAATGAAACAACTCAAGATCAAATCTAGGTCATCTAAGAGTGGGTCAACAACTCTAGATTAGCAACATGGTTTCCAAAACCTTAAAAAAGCTTATAACTACAATAGTCACAACCTTCCTTCATTATACATGCTCAAACTTCCATCAAAACTTCCATCAACAAAAACACAAGGAATAAAGAAAGAAATAACCTAAGAACATCATATGTTAAAGCCTAGATCCTAAGAACATTTTCCTTTCTAATAGCAAGTTGGAAAAACTCACTAAAATCCAAGCTTTCTTTGATTTCTTCTTTCTTTCTCACACAGCTTCCTTTGCTTCCATTAATGGAGTTTTTCTTTAAAGTGTATTAGGTTAACATTTCAAATGAAATGAAATCAATATATACTTGCCCAAAGAAGGCCTTGGCCGAAATTGGCCATAAGTATATACCAAATAATTAATTTCAATTTCATTTGAATTTCATTAAATCAACTTGATAAAATATCTAAATAACACTTTATAGATATTTATATTAAGTCAACAAATGCAACTTAGAAAAATATAACTCTTATATTTAAAGTGTAATGGCCGAAATTAATGAAAAATAAAGGAAAAAAATATTTTCATTTTCAAACAATTTTTGAACAAATATCTTAAGAAGTCAAAATCAATTTGACAACCTTTTCCTTTAATGTATAAGTCAACAATTGCAACTTATAATCATTTCCTAACTTTATCATTTGGTGATATATTTATATTTTAATTATATTAATCATTTAACAATTAAATAATTAAATAATTAATTAAATACAAATATATCAAATATATGTATTATATTTACTTTAAATATCTCAACACATATATTGATGATATATGTCAAATACCTTTATTTGACTATTTATTAATGTGTATTTAATAATATCATATATTAAATACAAATACACATTAATTAGGAAATGACGGTTCGGCCCGTTCGCATGTATTTTTCGTTTAACGATTAAACGATTTATAAATAATCATTATTATTCATAAATGTTGCTCTAGTGCTCTACGAGTATGTTTCATTATTGAGACTATCTAGATTCAGGTATATCCATCACGAAATCCAATTTCATGTCCATAATCTATCCACCCGTAGATTATGACGATCACGGATAAACTAGCTGAATCATACAGGTCGAGGTCATTGCATACGTATAATCCCTCCGTCACAGGTATCCAGATAATCCCAGAGATATAGATGTAAACGTCAAATCTCTATAGGTATTATCTCGTCGACGTATCTATTAGCAATCTCTAAATAACACTCGGAACTTACTTCCGATGTATACTGTGGCCACAGATTTAACAGACTGCTAAATATATATGGACTACCTATGCTCTGTACACAGAACTGACGGATCCTATCTTGACACACACAGGATATCCTGAGGATCGATCCACACCCAACGAACAGGCGGAGGTCTGATCTAAATAGATCGGTGACGTGACTGCCATCTAAGTGTGGAGGATGTCTCATACATCCACAGTGGTGTCTCAAGTCGAAGGACCACTATGCTACTCAACCCGAGAAGATTCTTATTGACGTTGGCGTACCATCCATTAAGAATCTTCGGTGAGCCGTTCAGTGTTTATCCACTATAAACACCTACACGTCTATACGAGTCTCCATAGACTCATGGTTCATTGGGATAAACCATCGGACCAAGTCTCGATATACGACATGTACTGGTCTCAACGGATTTGACTAACCGACCCGTGTTAGCAAATCTTGACCAGGAACTATGTTTGATAATATTCATATAGCAGTGACATTTCCCAATGTCAATTACAAACTAACTTTGTAACTGTGTACTGCATTATATATTATCGGGCCTTTGTCTAATATATACATATCACTAAACCACATTTAGTTTCAATCTAATCGTAATCAGATCGAATACGTATAGAAGAACAAGAGGTGCAACCGTAAATAAGTAATATTATGGAATAAGGGGATGTTTGTATTCATGAATCAGACATAAATACGGCCCGGATTGGCGCTCTGAGCACCAACCCCAACACTGTTTTCGTTCGTGCTGCGTTCGTTACCATGTTCGAACGTCAAACAGATTGCGGGCGTTTGTGTAGCGTTCGAAGAGGCGTTCGAACAGTGTCAGTATTTCTGGTTTTGCTGCTAGCCTCACACCAAAGCCCAATTAGCCCACCAAAGCCCATTAAAATATTAATTAAATCATATACCAAATTAAATGAAATATTAATTAAATCATATACCAAATTAAAATAAATATCAAATAAAATCATGCCTAATTAAAATCAATCAACCAATTATATTCCCAATCAAATATCTTATTCCTAACTTAACAAATATTATGCCTAAACAACACAAATTAAATATATTAACTTCCTAATTAGCCAAATTTTGTCCCCCCTCTAATCTTAGGATTTCCTTGTTTGACACCAAATCATAGCTCACCTTTAATGCCAATTCCTTTCCTTGTCAAACAAGATTTAACCCTAGCCATTTGCCTATAAAAAGAACCCAATTCCAACCCTTAAACCCTCCTAGTTCATCCACACATCAAAAACCCTAGCTCATTCACACAAGAAAAGATCATAGTTCATCAACACATCAAAACCCCTAGCTCATTCATACAAGAAACAACCTAACTCACACTCACAAAAAAACATATAAAAAACCCTAAACACTCGGCTCTCTCTCCCTCTCAACCTCACTCACGTAACCCTTCATAACAGCCGCATAATACCCCTCCACCAAACTGCCAAAACTGCCCAAAACAGTCCCCAAAACCGCACCTGAAATACACCCAAAAAACAACCCCTAATCACCAACAAAACACCAAAAACAGTAACCCCATACAGCCCTTAACACTATCTAAACAGCAGCCCTTTAACCGTAAAAACAGTGCCAAAACCGAGACCAAAACAGTGACCATAAAACGTCACCAAAAGAGCAGCGAGAAACAGCAGCGAATCGGAGTCAAAATAGTAGCTTGAGCAGTGGAACAGCGAGGAAAGGTGTGAACATGTGAACCGGAGGAATTGCGGAGCATCCCCCCTTTTCTGACGACCATGCACCGTACTTACGAGAGTCGACATAAAAGGTTAGACCTGATGGCACCTTTTTATTAGTTTATATTCGTCTTTTAATTGTTTATTGAATTCTATTCGCATGAGAGTCATTTGTGGATGCATGTTGTGGCTTTGAATAAAATGGAAAATGTGTCGCCTCTTGTGGTATATAGGATGGAAACCCAGACATAAATTTCATAGCCGATTCCGAATGGACGGTAGTATGATCTGTACTCGGGATAAAACTCCACGTACCACTTGAGTAAACGACGCATATTTCATTTTATGTTGTTTTGATGTGTTTATTATTCGTTATTTAATTTCTACATGTTATTTGTTTGCGTAATGATGTGATCGAGCGCATGGGCTTAGTAAGTCGGATTAAAGGTCCCCTATTTTGAGGGGTTAAAACCCTTTACCACGATGCTTTGCCGCGCCAGTTGATGTATATTCGGTTGAATGTAAGATGTGTTCAATCGGGTATACGAAGTCAGATATTGTTTCTTTTATTTATTATATGCATTGTGAGATAAAGCGCATGAGCTTAGTTAGTGCGATTAAAGGTCCTCTATTTTGAGAGGTTAAAATCCTTTACCACGATGCTTTGCCGCGCCGGATAATGTATATTCGATTGGATGTGAGATATGTTCAATCGGATACACGAAGTCCGATATCGTTGTCTTCACTTCTTTATATATGTATTGTGTTGTTTGCGTATGGGCTTAGTAAGTGCGATCAAAGGTCCTCTATTTTGAGAGGTTAAAATCCTTTACCACGATCCTTGCCGCGTCGGGTAGTGTATGGTCGATTGGATGCGAGATGAGTTCAATCGGATACGTGAGGTCCTACATTGTGGATTTGTTTGTTTATGTATGTGTTGTATGCATCAGGTCTGGTTCCGTTCGAACGCGTTCTCGAACTCTATACGAACGCGAACCTTCTGTTTACCGTTCGAACGTGTTCTCGAACGCTACACGAGCGCACACGCATTTTCTTGGTTTCATCATGCATCAGGTCTGGTTCCGTTCGAACGTGTTCTCGAATGCTATACGAACGTGAACCTTCTGTTTACCGTTTGAACGCGTTCTTGAACGCTACGCGAACGCGCACGCACATTCTTGGTTTTATCATGCATCAGGTTTGGTTCCGTTCGAACGCGTTCTCGAACGCTACATGAACGCGAACCTTCTGTTTACCGTTCGAACGCGTTTACGAACGCTACACGAACGCGCACCCACTGCACTGAGTCCTTTTCATCACATCACGACATGTCTATTTTAGCATATAGTTGTCTCTTTTTTACCTTATGTATTTGTAGTACCGCTTTAGGTATCTATTTTTGTCATGCGCTTAATTGTCTTTCCTTAATATGCATTTGTATGAATGTTATTTGTTCGCGCTTCTGTGTCTACCAATGTGAAATTATATGCTTTCCGTATGTCAATTTATCTGTATGCAAATTGAGACATAGATTACATGCAAATAGGCTGTATGCAAATTTGGATATGTGTAACATGTAAATTTAGATGAATTTGTTGATGTATGCATACGAACTTAGGGATAAATCATCCTTGGAAATATGTTGCTTAGGCTTGGTTAGATTATTGCATAAATCATTTTATTACAAGTGGCATAAGTAAGGGACCATTCCGAACCCAGCGGTTTGAGGTCTTCCCTTGTGAGGGGTGAGTGCGGCCTTAAATCTCATTTTCCCGTTCACATCGGGTGGCGACTCCATTATTCTCCGGTTTAGTCCCCCGCGGGCTACTTTGTACTCCCAACTAGGCCGCGAGCCTAGAACAGCATGCGTCGCCCAGTTTCTGTGTCCCACAATTGGCTGAAGCTAAAGAATCCTCTGAAGAATCTAAAAAGAGAATGAAGGAAGCTGAGAACGAGGCTAAGGCCACGAAAGCTAAATTGGAGGCGACATCTTCCGAATTGGAAGTTGTGAAGGGGAGTGTCGAAGAACTGGAAGGGTAGAAAATCGAACTGCTGGATATGTTGGAGGGAGTGGCTATGGAAGCCATTATAAAAGATAGGAGCCAACTCTTGAAGGAGTACATATCAGGGGAACAGAGCTCGTGGAATCCTAGGAAGTGGATAACTTTGGGGGAAAGATTGGAGGCTGGCCTCTCTTTTTCGATCGAGGAGATTGAAATTGAAGGAGGATATGAGGTCAGTTCCAAGGAAATGGCCGCAGATGAGATTGGAGGGACCAATGCCGAGTGAGTTGAAGAGGTCCCGATGACTGGTGAAACTGTTGATAAGGTTGCTGCGGCCGCCACCGAAGAGTCTGGACCGAAGCAGCCTATGACTGGTGCCACTGTTGATAAGGTTGCTGAGGCCGCCACAGAAGAGTCTGGACCAAAGCAGCCTATGGAGACTGACCCTCTCTCTCAGCCGATGGATTCAGTTGAGCCTGTTGAAAGGCAAGAAGATTGAAGTAGCTTTGACATTTCGAATTTTTGTAATATTGGCTCGGGCCTTTCTTGTAAAGACAATGTTTTGATTGTGAATATATACCCCAATTGTGGTTTGGACATTAATCCTCATATCGGCTAGAATTTAGCCACATTTGTTAATAACTCGTTCAATTGACTTATGCAAAATTGCATAAATGAAATTGAAATTACAAAAAGGTAAAGATCGAAACTGAAATCAAACAAACAGGTCGCCTTATTGCGGTAGGATGGCGGTTTGTCAAGTGACGAGGTCATCGGTAGTACTTCTTGAGGTGAACAGCATTCCAGCTGTTATAGACATGATTCCCATCTTCTTTTTCTAATTTGTAGGCTCCGTGGCCTACAATTTTCTTGACAATGTATGGGCCCTCCCAAGTGGGCCCGAGCTTCCCATCATTAGCTTCATTGGTATTTTGGAAGACTCAGTGAAGGACCCAGTCTCCTTCCTTGAAAGTTCTACTTCTCACGTTTTTATCGAAGTGTTTGCACATCCTCTGTCGGTAAGCTGCGAGCCGTATGGTTGCATTTTCCCTTAACTCTTCAACATTGTCTATTGCATTGGTCATGAGTCTTTTGTTCATATCCTTGTCAACCCATTGGTACATTTGTGAAGGCACACCGAAGTCGGTTAGAATGACTGCTTCGGTTCCAAAAGTCAAGGAGAATGGTGTTTCGCCAGTTGACGATCTGAATGTTGTTCGATACGACCATAAGACTCCCGGGAGTTCGTCTTCCCAGGCTCCTTTCCCTTTCTCCAGCCTTTTCTTCAGGGTGTTCATTATCGTTTTATTGGAAGACTCAACTTGTCCGTTAGCTTGTGGGTAGCTCGGAGTGGAGAAACTGAGCTTGATTTCCCAATTCTTGCAAAAAACCTGGAATCAGTGACTGATGAACTGGGATCCATTGTCAGTGACAATCTCTCTGGGTAGGCCGAAAAGACAAATACTATTCTTCCAGATGAAACCTTGTACTTCCCGATCCCTTATCCTCGCGAAAGCCTCTACTTCGATCCACTTTGAGTAATAGTCTGTTAATGCGAGCATGTAGACTCGTTGCCCAGGGGCGAATGGAAGCTTCCCGACAATGTCCACTCCCCATTTCATGAACGGCCAATGAGCTAAGGAGGGGCTGAGTTTTTCAGGTGGAAGATGAGAGACTGGTGCAAACCTCTGAAATTTCTCACAGTTACGAGCTTATTCAGCTGCTTCGGCGCGCATGGTGGGACAATAATATCCAGCTGTGTGGGCTCGGCACGCAACACTCCTACCTTTGGAATGATTCCCACATTGTCCTTCGTGTATTTCGGCCAAAACGTATTGCGCTTCTTCTGGGGAGAGGCATTTGAGGTAGGGTCCGACAACTGACCTCCTTAATAATTGGTTGTCGTGCAGAACGAAACGCACATCCTACTGTTTTACCTTTCGGGCGACCACTTTGTCTATTGGTAACGATCCTTCGTCCAAGTATTTGATTAGAGGTGTCATCCATGAGTCATTTTTTTTATGATATGAGAGATGGTGCCTTCTTCCATTTTAGTTATGGCTGGCCATTGAAAATATGCTACGGGGATGGCTTGGATATTCCCTTCTTGTAGTGTGGATCCAAGGGTAGCCAGGGTATCCGCGTGGGTATTCTCGGCTCTTGGGATCTGTGAAATTTCAAAAGATTCAAAAGTAGACAGGACTTCTTTTACCTTAGACAAATATGCTGCCATTTGAGCCCCTCTAGCCTGGTAGGCTCCTTGAAGTTGATTGACGACAAGTTGAGAGTCGGACGTCACCTCCACTCTCCTCGCCCCAAACTCTTTGAGTAGTGCAAGCCCGACTATCAGTGCTTCATACTCGGCTTTATTGTTGGTAGTTTGGAAACCATATTTGAACGCTTGTTGAATAATGTCACCTACAGGAGTAGTGATCATAACTCCTAAGCCAGAACCACGTCTGCTGGATGTTATGTCCATCGAGAGTTTCCACATTTCTGTAGACTGGACATAAAGTACTTCTTCTCTCATACCCTCTTGAGAATTGAGACTGAAGTCTACCACGAAATTTGCGAGAGCTTGAGACTTAATGGCGGTTCGCGGTTGGTAGGTGATGTCGTATTCCCCAAGTTCAACAGCTCACTTGGTCAATCTCTCGGATAGCTCGGGCTTATGAAGAATACTTCATAACGGAGAGGTGGAATATACAGTGATATGATGGCCCTGGAAGTAGGGGCGGAGCTTTCATGCCGCCATCACCTTAGCAAGGACCAACTTCTCCATTTGAGTATACCGAGTCTCAGGGAATGCTATAGTCCTCCATCTTCCCTTATCAGAACTGCGCTGACTGCTTGTGGCGAATCTCATAGATAAAAGATAAAGCCTCTCACCATCGACTGGCTTGGATAAGAGATGCGGTGTGGTCAGGTACTCTTTCAATCTGGTCAAGGCTTCTTCGCAAGCCGGGGTCCACTCAAATTTCTTCGACTTACCGAGGGCGGAGAAAATAAGAAACTTTTGTCGGTAGACTTGGAGATGAATCTATTGAGAGCTGATATCATCCCCGCAAGTCGCATGACTTCTTTTGGGTTTGTTGGGGATGTAATGTTGAGTATGGATTTTATCTGTTCTGGGTTGGCCTCTATTCCTCGTCGAGTGACCAGGTACCCAAGGAATTTTCCCGAAGCTACACCGAAGGCACACTTGGTAGGGTTCAGTTTCATCCCATACTTCTTCATTACGTCGAATGCCTCCCCAAGGTGTTCCAGGTGCTGCTCAGCTTGTAAAGACTTCACTAACATATCATCAATGAAGATTTCCATTGTCTTCCCAATCCGATGGGAAAACATCTTGTTCACAAGTCGTTGGTAGGTAGCACTCGCGTTTTTCAGCCCGAATGGTATTACTTTATAGCAGTAGATCCCCATGTTGGTGACGAAGGCTGTCTTCTCCTGATCATTCGAATGCATGAGGATCTGGTTGTAGCCTGAGTATGCATACATGAAACTTAATAGTTCATGCCCTGCTGTTGCGTCGACCAGTGAATCAATATATGGGAGTGGAAATGAATCATTTGGACATGCCTTGTTCAAGTCTGTGAAGTCGATGCAGACTCGACATTTTCCATTTTTCTTCCGTACGACCACGAAGTTGGCAAGCCAGTCCGGGTACTGCACTTCTTTGACCACTCCATTCTCCAATAACTTCTGAACTTCTTCGTCGATGACTTGGTTCCTTTCTGGGGCAAACTTCCTCATTTTTTGCTTAACATGTGGGTGAGTCGGATCTACATGTAGCTCATGAGTCATCAATTCTGGGTCTATCCCTGTCATATCTCCATGCGACCAGGTGAAGCAATTATGGTGCTTCTGGAGGAATTTCACCAGTTTGGCAACACCGGGTCAAGGTCGGCTCCAACTTGGGTCTTATGGTCCAGGTAGTGTGGGTGAATCTGGACCTCGTCGAGTTCCTCTAGTTTGGGCCCACCTGCGTAATATTTCTTTAACAATAATTTTTCCTTTAACCTACGAAGTCCGAATGAGGGAGCCGAAACCCAAGAGGGTGCCGAAGCCTGAGAACTTTAACCTACGAAGCCCGAAGGGGGAGCCAAAGCCCAAGAAGGTGTCGAAGCCTGAGAGAGTTGAAGCCCGAGAGTGCCGAAGCCAGAGAGGGAGCGAAATCCCGACAAGGAGCCGAAGCTTGAGAGAGAGTGAAATCCTGACAGAGAGTCTAAACTCGAGAGGGAGTTGAAACACGAGAGAGCCATAACAAAATTTTAGGGTGAGGTTATCCAAAAGAGATGGTGTCTCGTTCTCAAAAATACCATGACCAATAAATTGTTTTGTCCAGCAGAACAACTATGCTGCCAACGCAACCTTCCAAGTAAGAGAGAAGCCAAGTCTATTAGCCAACAAACCGACGTTAACCCAACAAACAAAACAAAGTAAAGTAGCCAAGGAACTCAAATCTTCATAATCAGGCTATGATTGAACGAATTGATGATGCTATTTGGGGAGACAAGGTGGCATGTTGGGTGACTGTGACATGAAGGCTGCTATGAAAGTGACGTAGCAAAGGTGGCGGAATGAAGGCGATGGGAATGGTGGTAGTAGGCAAGGGGGCGTGTGAGAGTCACGTAATTATAGTAGTCGTGAACCCCCACGGGCCGACGTGAATGAAATTAGAAAAGTCAAAACCTAGTGTCTGATACCATGTTAGATAATGAAAGAAAGTTTTGAATTCACTCTATATTATATTTACAATGGTAGAGGCCTTTATATAGATTACATAGAAAACCAAAATAGGAAAGAACTAATACTAATAATGGAAACATAATAAAATCATAAAACCTAAGGATTCTAGGAATCATATCTTGGAGATTTATTCCATAATAAATAGATAATATGTCATTAATAATATTCTCATAATAATATTTCCTTAACAATAATATTTCCTTTAACCTACGAAGCCCGAAGGAGGGAGCCGAAGCCCAAGAGGGTGCCGAAGCCTGAGAGCTTTAACCTACGAAGCCCGAAGGGGGAGCCGAAGTCTAAGAAGGTGTCGAAGCCTGAGAAAGCCGAAGCCAGATAGGGAGTGAAATTCCGACAGAGAGCGCGAAGCCCGACAGAGAGCCGAAGCCCGATAGGGTGTGAAATCCCGACAGAGAGTCGAAACTCGAGAGGGAGGTAAATCCCAAGAGAGCCATAAAATTTTTTTGGGGGTGAGTTTATCCAAAAGAGATGGTGTCTGGTTCTCAAAAATACCATGACCAATAAACTGTTTTGTCCAGCAGAACAACTGTGCTGCCAACGCAACCTTCCAAGTAAGAGAGAGGCCAAGTATATTAGCCAATAAACTGACGTTAACCCAACAAACAAAACAAAGCAAAGTAGCCAAGGAACTCAAATCTTCATAATCAGGCTATGATTGAAAGAATTGATGATGCTATTTGGGGAGACAATGTGGTATGTTGGGTGACTGTGACATAGAGGTTGCTATGAAAGTGACGTAGCAAAGGTGGCGCAATGAAGGCGATGGGAATGGTAGTAGTAGGCAAGGGGGCGTGTGAGAGTCACATAATTATAGTAGTCGTCAACTCCCACACGCCGACGAGAATGAAATTAGAAAAGTCAAAACCTAGTGTCTGATGTCATGTTAGACAATGAAAGAAAGTTTTGAATTCACTCTATATTATATTTATAATGGTAGGGGCCTTTATATAGACTACATAGAAAATCAAATAGGAAAGAACTAATACTAATAATGGAAACATAATAAAATCATAAAACCTAAGGATTTTAGGAATCATATCTTGGATATTGATTCCATAATAAAGAGATAATATGTCCTTAATAATATTATCATAATAATATTTCCTTAACAATAATTATATTTCCTAAACAATATGATTTATATGTTAATCTATAAATTTATTTTCCTATCGAGTATCAATAAAAAAAAATATTTTCTCATTAGGTAAGGTTGATTATATGGATCTTTTGATGTTATTATTCTATATTTGGAATTATTATTTCATTAAGCTCAATAAAATATATGTATCATTTTATGATTTTATCTATATCGTCTTAGATCTTCCCCGATCTTACTTGACAGATGGAGTTTGAAAAAATATATCATTCATCTAAACATCAATTTGACACAATTTTGAATTAGTTCAAGTTATAATGTTTCTTGTGAATTGGTATTAATGTATCTCGATATAAATTTTCTGGTTATGTCCTTACATTAGCTTCTTCTTGAGCCACTCATATGATTATGGCTGTTAATGGGAAATTGTTTATTACTTAATTATGTAAAGAATGTAAGAACACTTGTGACATGTAAGGAGTTTCTACGCTTTCCATGTCATGAAAATGTTGATGTTCATTGCATGCTGTGAAATTTGCTGAGTTTTTGTTAGATAATGAAAGAAAGTCTTGAATTCACTCTGTTGAATTTACAATGGTAGGAGCCTTTATATAGGCTTCATAGAAAACCAAAATAGAAAAGGAATCCTATAGTAATGAACAATAATAATGAATATTTGAAATCTGCATCTAATAGGGAATATGAAATCCTAATTACGGTAAAACTCTAAGTTTAGGAAACAATCCTAAACAATAGCAACTACTTTTCTAAAACATATAATAATATCTCAACACCCTCCCTCAAGTTGGAGCATGAGGTTAAAAAATGCCTAACTTGGCAAGAAGAAAATCAAATTGGTTCTTTCCAAGAGCCTTTGTAAAAATTCGTCAATTGTGTAACAGTGGGAACATATGATGGAGCAATCAAACCATCTGTTATCGCATCCCGAACAAAGTGACAATCAACCTCAATGTGTTTGGTGCGTTCATGAAATATTGGATTTTTGGCCATATGAAGGGCTGACTGACTATCACAAAAGAGCTTGATTGCCTTTGGGTGGTGCACACCCAAGCTCAGAAGCAACCCCTCAACCATTTGAGCTCACAAGTAACTGCTGCCATAGCTCGATATTCCGCTTCTGCAGACGAGTGGGAAACTGTGTGTTGCTTCTTTTTCTTTCAAGAAATATGAGATTGCCCAAGAAACATAAGCCATCCGGACAAAGAGCGTATAGTGACTGGACATGCTGCCCAATCATAATCACACCAACCCTGCAAGGACAGATCACTATCTGCACGTAATAAGATACTCTGACCCAGAGTACCTTTCAAATAACGAATGACTCTTAAAGCCGCCTCCCAATGCTCAATTCTAGGCTCCTGCATAAACTGAGATAATATATGAACCGAGTAGGCCAAATCTGGACGGGTCACTGCCAGATAAATGAGTCAACCTACTAATCTATGATAGGACTCAGGGTTCGACAAGAGCTCCCCATTTACGAGTCCTAATATGTGATTTTGCTCGATCGGGAAGCCACACGGCTTGGCTCCTAGTAATTCGGCCTCCGATACAATGTCAAGCGTGTACTTGCGTTGACATAAGAACAAACCAGCCGAACTCATTGCCACCTCGATTCCGAGGAAATACTTCAAAGCACTAAGATCTTTCATCTTAAAACAATCACTGAGATAGGCTTTAAAGGTCTTAAGTGCAGCAGAATCATTCCCAGAAATAATAAGACTGTCGACATACACTAGCACATTTATTTGAACTTTTCCCTTAGTGTAAGTAAAAAGAGAATAATAAGAGTAGGATTGTAAGAAACCATACCCTTTAAGAGCCGTGACCAACTTTGCAAACCAACATCTCGGAGCCTGTTTCAACCCATAAAGAGATTTCCGTAACCTGCAGACCAAGGTCGGATCGGAACGCTCAAATCCTGGGGGTAGCTTCATATACACTTCCTCCTCAAGATCTCCATGAAAAAAGGCATTGTGAACATCCATCTGATGAAGTTCCCAATTTTTCGAAGCCGCAATAGCCAAGAAAGCACGCACCGTAGTCATTTTGGCAACTGGAGAAAATGTCTCATTATAATCAATACCGGCTTCTTGATGATTCCCCAAAACTACTAATCTGGATTTGAGCCTTTCAATATCACCGTTTGAGAAGTACTTGGTTCTGTAAACCCACTGACTTCCCAAAGCACGCTTACCCTTTGGAAGAGGTTCAAGAGTCCACGTACCATTTTCCTCCAGAGCCCGAATCTCCTCATGCATTGACTTTTGCCAACCTACATCTTTCATAGCCTCTTAAAGGACTTAGGATCATTGCTCGAAATAATAGTTGCAAGAAACTTTCGATAATTTACAGAAAAATTGTAACAATTTATATAATGTGCTATGGGATAAGGAGTACCTGAAGGATGCTGTGGAGATGGAGTGGCAGGAGATGGACTTTCAGCAACCACCGTATGAGTAATAAAATCTCGTAAGAGAACCGAAGGAAATTTATTCCTCATTCCGTTTCCCATAGGAGCAGACTGCCCATTGCTTGTATTGTCAAGCCCAGGTAAATCGGGCCCAGCAGTGGGAACAACTTCCGGCCCAGGTGAAAGAGGCACTGAAGAAGCCTCTATTTGTGGCGCTGATGAAGCCTTGGTGTGGGCCGACCCACCCTCCCTCAAGCCCAGGTCTAGATCTGCATCAAAATGGGGCGTCTGATCTTGGTGGGCTTGGGGTTCAGGTTGGATGAGGTTGGGATTTTGTGTTTGGGCTTGTGGGTTAGGCAAATCAGCATCATCATCAACAAAATCACCAAAATCACTATCAATTTCAACATTTACCGTAGGCACAATATTTTCTGGAAAAATATTCACAGCACCCGGGTTACCAAACGGAAAAACATCCTAAAAAAACTTGACATCACGAGAAACAAATAATTCATTTTTGTCCAAATCAAACAACTTCCACCCCTTCTTTCCAAACAGGTAACCTAAAAACACACATTTTCTACTTCTACTTGCAAATTTGTCACCTTTGGATTTTTGATCATGAGCAAAACTAAGACAACCAAAGGTGTGAATTTCCTTATGAAGGAGGGGTGCGAAATAGGATTTCGAATGGTGTTTTATTGTGTAACAATGGAGAGGGAGTGCGGTTTATTAAATGAGCGGCGACAAGAACACTTTCTCCCCAAAAATAAATAGGCAAATTTGCTTGAAAGCGTAATGCCCTCCCCACATTTAAAATATACTTGTGTTTTCTCTCAACCCTCCCATTTTATTGCGAGGTTCCCACACATGAAGTTTGGAATAAAATACCAGTCGTAGAAAAATAGTCAAGTAGGCATTTAAATTCCGTACCATTATCACTTTGAACAACTTTCATTGTTTGAGAAAATTGTCGATCTACCATTGCAATAAAAGACATAAACATCCGAAAAACTTTTGTTTTATCGACCAACAAATAAATCCACACAGCTCTAGAGAAATCATCAACAATAGTTAAAAAATAACGAGCTCCACAAGAAGAGACATGTTTATAAGAGCCCCATAAATCACAATGTATTTTCTCAAAAATTCTAGTTGCCTTATTGTCACTTAAAGGAAATTTGTCTCTAGGATTCTTAGCACAAAAACATATTTCACAAGCTTTATTTAAACTACCCATAAAATTGCTAACTGGAGGAAGTAACTTTACTACTTTCTTTGAAGGGTGTGGGCGACGCATGCTGTCCCGGGCTCGCGGCCCGGTCGGGAGTACGGAGTAGCCACGGGGGACTAAACCGGAGAATAATGGAGTCGCCACCCGGTGTGAACCTGGAAAATGAGATTTAAGGCCGCACTCACCCCTCGCAAGGGAAGACCTCAAACCGTTGGGTTCGGAATGGTCCCTTACTTATGTCACTTGTAATGAAAGGATTTGTGTAATAATTTAATCAAGCTTAAGTAACACTTATTTCCAAGAGTATCATGCTTCTAAATCCATATGCACAAAAATAAAACTTACACTTAAATTTGCATATATTTCACATCTAAGATTGCATGCTTGAAAGTACATCAAAGTAGCAACGAACATACAACTTCATTGGCATATTGTATTCATGGAAACACAAGCACACACTAACCACACAAGCACATATAAAGGCGAATCAAGTAATGGCGAACATGTGATTTCATAGACATATCATAAACAAATAGCCATTACATGTCCATGCACAAATAAAAGAGTCGACTAAGTACATCATGCAAAAAGACACTTAAGGATGCAATTAGGCATTAAAGTAAGCATGCTATGACGTGGTGCAAAAGAAGATAACTAATATGGACACGAACACACATGTGAGCACTTTTCCAAGCGGTACGTGGAATTGTATCCCAAGTACAGACCACATTACCATCCATTCGGAATCGGCTACGGAATTTATGTCTGGGTTTCCATCCGATATACTACAAGAAATAATACTCAAATGCTATCATAACATGGATATATGAATTATACTACGTTAAGCCAAGACTAAGGTAAATGATGCAATCAATAGATGGAAGACACGTCAAATATCATGGTAAAGGTAGACTTTTAGGCTATTCTTCCCCCAAATGGAGAACCTTTTAATCCAACACAAGAAGCTCATGCACCTTTCATTACAATGCGTACAAAGACAATGATAACTATATGAAACTTCGTATACCCGATTGAACACATCTTACATTCAAACGAATATAAATCAACCGGCGCGGCAAAGTATCGTGGTAAAGGATTTTAACCCCTCCAAATAGGGGACCTTTAATCCGACTTACTAAGCCCATGCACTCGATCGTATAATGCATACAAAGAATAAAGACAATAATATCAAACTTAGTATGCCCGATTGAACATATCTTACATTCAACCGGACACACATCAACCGGCGCGGTGAAGCATCGTGGTAAAGGGTTTTAACCCCTCCAAATAGGGGACCTTTAATCCGACTTACTAAGCCCATGCGCTCGATCGCATCATGCATAAACAAGTAACATGCAGAATTTAAATAACGAATAATAAATAAATCAAAGCAACATAAAACAAAAGAATGTGCCGTTTACTCAAGCGGTACGTGGAGTTGTATCCCGAGTACAGATCATACTACCGTCCATTCGGAATCGGCTATGAAATTTATGTCCGGGTTTCCATCCGATATACCACGAGAGTTGACACATCTTTCATTTTATTCCAAGGCCACAACATACAATATTTCACAATTCATGCACTTTCTATATATTCAAGGGCCACAACATGCTTCACTCAAAATAATCATGCAAACGAAACTCAATAAATAATAAAAATACAACTGAAAACGAGTGTGAAAAATACCCACAGGTCTAACCTTTTATGTCGACTTTCGGACTCGCGTTTCACGGCCGTCGGAAGGGCTATCGCTCCACAACTTTTCTGGTTCACTGGTTTGCGTTTTACCTCGCTGTTTCGCTGCTCAAGCTACTGTTTTGACTCTGTTTTGCTGCTGTTTCCTCGCGATTTTCTGCTTACTGTTTCAGGTCTATTTGTTCACTGTTTTGGGTGGTTCGGGGACTGTTTTGGGGTATTTTAGTGTGCAGATCAGGGGCTGTTCCAGGGACTGGTTTACTCTCGATTTACTCACTGTTTTGGGGTGATTTGTTCACTGGATTTGTGGGGTTAAGAGGTACGGTTTGTGGCTATTCAGGGACAGGTTATGGAGGCAGTTTATGTGTGGATTTAAGGGGTCACTGAAGGGTCTATATGCGGCAGTGAATTGGGCAGTGTATGAGGGGGGATTTATGCGCTGATTCAGGCAGTGTGTGAAGGAGCTTTATGCGTTGATTCTGGCTGTTGTGGAGGGTGTAGATGCGTTAAAAATAATGGTTGTTGTGGAAGGTGTAGATGCGTTAAAGGGCTGTTGGGGCAGTGGAGTTTAAGGCTGATGGAGGGTTTATTGATGCGTGATGAAGCAGTTCGTGGGGGGCTTATTTGCGTGAAGTGGCTGGATGTTTGTGGAGGGTTTAGATGCATGGACCGAAGGGCAGTTACATGGGTGCAAGTTTATATGCGAGGGTTGTCCGTGTAATGAAGGAGCAAGCTTAATTTATTTTTTTTGTTTTTTTTTTTTTGTTGTTTGTGCGTGAGAGAGAGGAGTGTGAAGGGTGTGCATGTCTTGGTTAGGGGTGTTTATATAGAGAAGGGCTAGGGCTTCTCCTTGTCTCACAAGGAAGAGATTTGATTTAGTGTTGAGCAAGGAAAGTCAAAGATTTGATGGAGACAATATTGGTTTAGATTAGGAAGTCAATATCTTTAAATTGGTTACGAGTGATTTAATTAGGCATGACATCTTTTTAATTTAGTATGTGATTTTTTTTAGTTAGGAAGTTAATATATTTGATTTATCTAAATTAGGCATGATTATATATTATGTTTTATTTAATTGGTAAATGGTTTAATTATTTTATTTAATTCAATTACATTATTTAATTAATATTTAATTTAATTTGGGTGTGTATTAGGGTGAATGGGCGTGTGGGCCTTGGTTGGGGCGTGTGGGCCTTTGGTTGGTGGGTTTGGTTTGTGTGGACAAGGTGTTTGCGGGGGTTTTGGGCCGAGGTTAGGTGATTTGTGAGTGTTTTGGGTCGGGAATAATTTTTAAAACTGAAAACCAACAAGTAACCCGAAGCTAAACCAGCGAACTTAATCCGAATATGAGTCAATTCTTAACTCCTCCCTTCCAACGTCCGTTTCCCGCGGCTTCATTCCGCGGCTTAAAAGGTAGTGCATCCAACTGAGACTCATCATCGGGTTTCACATGCAAAAATCCAATGCCTACAGGTGTCCCATCCTTTTATGCCACAACTCCAAAGTCGATGCTGCGTTGTGGACAGAAACATGTTGTACCGAATCACCTTCAGCTCCGTCGAAGTAGTAAAGTCCATCTCGCCTAACTCCCGTTCCAATTAGCTCCCTGGTGTGGTCCTGTATAGTACACCTATAATAGTTAAATTGGACAATACAATGTAAGTCATCATTCAATTTTGAAACCGAAAGTAAATTGCAATTGAGTTTCAACACATAAAGAACGTTTTTAAGAGTGATTTTATCCGACAATCGAACTGAACCGGATTGGGTCGCAGCAACAGATTCACCATTAGGAAGTCCAACTAGACACACAAATAACGCCATAGTATTAAATAACCAAGTCAAATCACCGGTCACGTGATGAGGTGTCAATGATCCATGACTTCGTGTCAAACTTACCATTCAACCTGTCATCCGGAACTTGAGCATTACCAATTAAAAAAAAAAGGTGAATTCATCTCCCTTTTAGGTGGCGGCGATGGTGGTTGTTCATCGTTGCCAGCCATTATTTTATTGTGTGTGTATGTCAGGCTCTGATACCATGTTAGATAATGAAAGAAAGTCTTGAATTCACTCTATTGAATTTACAATAGTAGGAGCATTTATATAGGCTACATAGAAAACCAAAATATAAAAGGAATCATATAGTAATGAACAATAATAATGAATATAAAAATTCTGCATCTAATAGGGAAATAGGAAATCCTAATTAAGGTAAAACTCTAAGTTTAGGAAACAATCCTAAACAATAACAACTACTTTCCTAAAACATATCATAATATCTCAACAGTTTTTTTGATACATATGGGATTATCGAATCATGCTCCTCAAACTTTTTATTTTTTAGTTTTAAATTTTGTTTGCTTTAATCATTTGTCAAACCATAATAATGCAGTTTCAGAACCAAACAGCAGCTCCACCACAGCCTCCACCTATCCGCCCGAACGTACGAGCACGACAAAAGCAAGCCACTGATCCTCACAGCATTACCGAGCGGGTAATCTTTGATTTTATTTCTGTTTGACTAAAAAATATACGATGTGAATCCCAAATAAATGTGGGATTTACAATTTACTTATTTGGACCTAACGTATTCATTGACACATTTTCGATTGGGTGAACCCACTATGATTGTTTTGTGGGGATCAGTCTATTAGCTAACAAGATATTGTCCTCTTTAGAAATTCATAATGGCCAACTTCAAAACATTGACTCCTCAAGATTTTTTTTAGATATGCGCATAAATCCATCCAAAAAACCTCTTACTAATCTATGAAATGTTTTCCCTTATAAGGCCATCTCCGAGCTTAATCCTAAGCGATATAGGATTTTATCGCAAGAATACAAGTTTTATAATCAATGCTACTTGGCCATAGTGCCTTATCAAAGGTCTAAAAACAATAATGTAGTTTCATTATGGCCTTAGCATTGTTCTGTTATATGTAATCTTAAGTTATGAATCTACATAAATATGAATCTGTTTGCCATCAGAAGTAATTGTTGGTGGTGGTTTTTTACTCCGATGAAGGTTCAAATGTTGAGAAGGAGCAGAATTAGTAGTCTATTTAGCCAAAAGTGGATAGCAAAGGCCCAAGTGCTCGGAGAGACAGACGAAATTTGACAAAAAGACCCGACCCTATTATACTGAGGGGTTCATACAATGGTTGAGTGTGTTGATGATGAAACAGGTTGGTATGCCGACTCGACCTAATGAATGAATGATGAATTTGAGGTTATTAAAGGATTTTCGAAAACAGATCCGAGGGGATTCATGTTTAGCAACCTGCCCTGGTTGAAAAGATCGGAGAGTTTTGACCAGTATCATCCAATTTGGTATGCTGACCCAAGGAACGAAAATGGGATCATAGACCAATCTGCGTTTGAGTCAAGTGACGTATGCCCTGAAGTGAGAAGATACAATTCTAGAAGACTAATGATGACTATGAGAAAGCAGTGATTCACCGTGAAAATAGCCCATGCCAGCCTTCATAAGGCGGTGCAGTGGCAGGGAAGTGGCAGAGCAGAGCCGCCATAGGCCACCAGAGGCTGGTGTAAGTGGCAGAACAGTTGGCGCATGGGATTGCCTGAGAAAGTGGTAGAAGCAATGACTCAAGGAATACAATGATGACCAAGTGACATGGGATGATGTCATTGACAGTGGATTTGGAAGCTTATATAAAGGGGATTATTTGGAATTGTATTGAAAACTCTTGAAAAGAGTGGGCAAAATTTGCATCTCAACACTTAGAAAGAAGCCAAGAGCCAAAAATCTCGTGATAGAGAGAGAAAATGAGTCGGTTGTTTGACCATTGAGAGAATTGAATTGGGCTACTGTAAGACCCGGGGAGTTGTAAACACTTTGTAAGTTTGTTACCCAACTTGGAGCTCGGGTCGGTCTTTACCCCGAGCAGTAATAAATTACATCCTTTTTTTCCCGTAAATGTAGGTTGGAGCCACTGTCCGCCGAACCACGTAAATCTTTGACTCTGTGATTTATCTGTCTGCTTGCTGAATTTGTATTTGATTCCCTACTAACCAAATAAATTCATTGCTGATGGAGATTTGTTCGAGGGGTTAATTTCCCATATTACCATTATAACGAAAAACGATCGTAACATTAATATTAATTGATCATTAGTTGCAGTCTTACTGCTTATTGTTTACATTTACTACTCCAACATTCCATGAGGTTGTTGTTCTTGGTGCAGTTTTGTAGAGAATGAATTACGGAAAGAATGAGGGCTTTGCAGGATTTGGTTCCTAGTTGCAACAAAGTTAGTGTCTCCTTGTGCTATTACTTTATCAGATTCCTTTAGTTTGTAGCCACTTGCCATTCCATTTTTGTGCTTTCCGAATAATGTATTATGTATTACATGTTGTGTGATTGTAATGTTTCCACTGGTTTTGCTTTGGCAATCACTTTGAGGTCTAGCTCTCATGCATAAATGAATGATACATTATACATTTCCTGTTAGAACAATTTGCACAAATAAGAAACAGATCATGAGTTAGAACAATATTACCGTTCACAAAGATACAAAAAGTGAATCTGGGTTGAGTCGCGGACTAGGTCGCTCTCTTTAAGACGTTTCGCGGCTCTGCCCAGAATTTATGCTAGCAGTAATCGGCCCCGACGTCCACAGGATAAAACAGCCCAGATATACACTGTCTCAATCAGTTTTGCACAAAACCGATTGGTATACTCACACCCAACACAAAAAATTATTGCTCAGTATAAAAAAAAAACTGTAGCCGCAAGCTATTTGTGGTTTATGTTCTTCACACAGTTAGAAATTAAAAGAACATAAGCCCAAATTTATAAACAAAGATAAAAAGGTGTTGCTCTGGGCTTATGGTGTAATAGGCCGAAACATAAAATTTTTTGTGTTGCTCTTTATCTCATGAGTATAATAACTTTGAAGAAGAAGAAAAAATTTGCTTGCGTCTTCCTAAAAAAATTGCTTGTGTTTCTATATTCTTTTCTTCTCTTTGTATTTGTTTGCAAAAGAAGAGGTTGTTTATATAAGAAAAGCTTTAGAACGTTGGTCAACAAAAAAAAAACGTTAGGGAAATAATTTATAAACGTTGGAAAAGTTAATTCACAGTAATGATACATTTAACAGCAAAAAATTCAATGTAGAAACTGTTTTTTTTTTTTCATGTAACTCATCTATTCAAATTCACATTTATAACAATCCCCAACTTGAATTTAATAAAACATTTTCATCGAGCAATATAAAATAAGGTCGTGTATAAATAAAAGTGTCTTTCAACTTGAACATTTACATAATGTTGACGATTCAGATTATATTAGAGTAACTCGTAGTTTTGAACTCTATCTCTGATAACATCACACACACAAACCTTTCAGGGTGTAGTCAAAAGCCAGAGCATTACAGCAGTGCTCGTATATCCCAGTATAGTGAATGCTCTAGAATTTTTTGCCTAAAATTTCATAAGAAGCGGCCACACTTCTACATTCACATAGGTGTGTCTATCAAAAGTACTTCTGTAGTTAGGTACTCCACTCTACATAGAGTATAGAACTCATTAAGAGTTAAATAACTCATCCTTCTATCGCTTCATGATATCATGCTCTCAGAATAGAACTCATAAATAAAATAATAGCATGATTCATCATCACTTCATGACTTGTTATTACCCTTTGAACCTATTTCTTGGGATCTCCAGTCTATTAGGTCGGGTTACCATCATAAGTGACTGTCTAATAATAATAGTCCCATTTTTTTTCTAGGTATTGGATATCTTCTCTTTTGCTAGTCCTTTATCAAAGGATCAGCTAAATCATCATCAGTCTGTACATGATCCATTCTTACAGCTCCAGAAGAGAGGTATTCTCTAAATGTACTGTGTATCTACAATCTCTTACTGTTATAATAACAGTTCTGAATATTTGTAATAGCCCGGTACTATTACAATGGATCAAGACAACTGGTATCAGTCTCTCCCATAAAGTGGTATCTAATAGCAAACTTCATAATCAAGATGCTTCTTCACAAGTTGATGCTAGTGGTATCATCTCAGACTCCAGGAAGTATATCCGCTGGTAGTCTTGGAATCATTCGAAATGGTGTTCTAATTAACATCGCTATGTCCTTTTCAAGGATAGCGGAAAACCTCTGATAATGTAATTATAGGTTCATCGTCCTTTGCAGGTACCTTATAACCTTCTCAGTAACATGTCAATGCTCATACCAGGTCTACTAATAAATCTACATAATAATCATACGACATATGCATGCAATGTCAGGTCTAGTGCAAACATAAACATAACATCAGTTACCAATGTTGTTCGCGTACTCAAATTATCTAACATTGTCACCAATGTTCTTGAACAACTTTACACTAGAGTTATAAAGAGTACATGTAAGTTTATTATTAGATTCCCTTTTTCTCTGACCTAGTAATTTAATTCCAAGAATTACACTAGTTTCTTCTAAGTTTTTCAATTACAGATTTAGAAGACAACATATAATTCAACAGAATTAACAACATGCATATAGAAAAATAAACATATCAATAGATAAATATTTCACATGTTTTTTATTATAACTTTTATAATGCATGTATTTTTCACATTCAATTACTTTAAAACCATGAGTAAAACATTAGAGGTAAAATCCCCCACTATTTCCAATTTATCATTGGAGGTCGAGCCCCCCACTATTTCTTAATTAAAAGAAAATTTTTTCCATAGAAATAATATGCTAATATAAATCATAAAATTTATATATTTATATTAATGTTATACTCAAAGTTCTAGGTTCTCAAACCTTCCATATTTAAAAATTCACATCATCAATTCTAGTAGCTATAGTGGCGTGAGAAACCATTAATCACATTTATCTTATTCACAGCTTGTACATAGAATGCCTACCTACCATCCCTCAAATCCACCAACCATGTTGATCTCAAAGATCGTAGTAACAAGTTGGTCTTCGGTAAGGTTTGCTTTTGGAGCAGAACTCTTTAACCAGAAGTTCCGGGCAAGGTGCCCTGGTTTGCTACAGTTGTAGCATTGGAACTGACTATCATCATTTCTTGAGGGAGGTGCTTAGCAATTATGACAGCATTTGCATATTATTCCCGACTCTTGTATGTGAGGCCAGTGAAAGTATATGCATATAAGCCTCCAGGAAAAATAATGTCAGGAATCACTGCTATACATAGCAATGCCAATCTCCATGCTTCTCACTAACAGCATGTTGAACAAGAAGAGTATCCGTTGAAATGTTGTCTCTCTCCAGTGTACATTCAATAAGCAATCGCAATATAGGAAAGAAAAAAAAAACACAATGAGAACAATCATACTTGTTAGCAAATGAAAAGAGTTGGAAAAACAATTAGCAAGCTTTGATCTTCTTCTTCTCTGCCTCATGTGGCAATGTCTTTGTTGCTTCAGCAGTTGGCTCAACCATTTTATATACAACAAAATGGGAACAACCTTCAAGTCTCAATAGAGATTAAGCACAAAGAGATCTAAGCTGATTAAATCATTGACACATGAAAGATCCAAGCACCATTTTGAACTAACAAGTAACAACAGAGTTAAAAGTGTTCAATTATTTCTTGGACGAGAACCGATGAAAGCCATTTATGTTAGGAAAATGAACTATATAATTGTATGAAAAACCAAGAATTTTTTTTTTACCACACGTGCTCTTAGTTTTCCAACATCAGCTTGAGTTGATACTATTTTCTCATCATTCATAAAAACATGTAACTTTATTACTATAACAATCAACCATAGCTCGAAAATTAGATGACTAGATTCTCATCAAACTGAAACATATGTATCACCATTTATGATGATCCCCACTACTACCCTACGAGTCTCATATCCTAGTCCACTAGCAAATTTTGGCATAATCCTTGGGGTAAAATGAAGGCCACAAGATCAGTACAGAAGTTCAAACATGGAACATGGTCAAGCCAATCCTAGTCAATGAAGTCATTGCATTTTCTACATATTTAAACCATATAAATAAGCCACATACATTGACTATTCGGCTTCCAAGAAACCATATAAATCATGCTTGCCAGCACCTGGATTTGAGGCATGTTTGACCTTTGTTGATTTATAATCGCATGAAGTCTTGCACTGGTATATAATGAAAGCATGAAAACACACACACTATGGCATTATTATAATACGCCACTCTCAAACGGCATATAAGAATCCTAACCTTCACTTTTTAGGGCCATAATTTCATTTGGAACAGTGGACCAATTCAATAGCTGGAAGAGAGGTTGGAATGACTCAATTCACAAAATCCAGTTGCATGATTTTGATATATAAATTCAAGTATATATATAAAATTATGTATATAAAGCAACCACACTGTCAAAAGCAAAACAACTTGCTTTCATCTCAATACCTTTTACTTTAGTATAGGAATGGGTACGCAAGATCGTGTATGGGAGTTATGGCAAGCAAAACATCATGGTTACATCTTTATGGGCACATGTTCTTGTGCAAATCATGCACACGTTCTAGAATATATTACATTAATTAGGTGTAAGTATAATTGTGTAAGCTAACATGCTATGCACAGCTATCGGGGAATATTATAATTCTGATAAAATAAATCAGAGAGTGTGTAAATGACAGATTTCCCAAAAGTAAAGGAATTTTTCATGGTGACTAGAATATTATCCTATCAATTAGAAACTGCTTTAGATTCACATATTATCAAATCCAACAACTATATATATGATCCATATTCCAACAGATCTTATCGTTAATTGTACTATAAGAACAGTAACGAATATAACATAAATAAACACGACAGATTGATTCGTCTTAAAATTGTTAGAACAATTTACACAAATAAGAAACAAATTATGAGTTAGAACAATATTACTGTTCACCAAGATACAAAAAGTGAATCTCGGTTGAGTCGCGGACTAGGTCGCTCTCTTTAAGACATTTCACGGCTCTGCCCAGAATTTGTACTAGCAGTAATCGGCTCCGACGTCCACAGGATAAAACAGCCCAGATATACACTGTCTCAATTAGTTTTGCAGAAAACCGATGGGTATACTCACACCCAACACAAAAAATTATTGATCGGTATCAAAAAAAACTGTAGCCGCAAGCTATTTGTGGTTTATGTTATTCACACAGTTAGAAAGTAAAAAAACATAAGCCCAAATTTATAAACAAATATAAAAAGGTGTTGCTTTCGGCTTATGGTGTAATAGGCCAAAACAGAAAATTTGTTGTGTTGCTCCTTATCTCATGAGTATAATAACTTTGAAGAAGAAGAAAAAATTTGCTTGCGTCTTCCTAAAAAAAATTGCTTGTGTTTCTATATTCTTTTCTTCTCTCTGTATTTGTTTGCAAAAGAAGAAGTTGCTTATATAAGAAAAGCTTTAGAAAGTTGGTCAACAACAACAAAAAAATGTTAGGGAAATAATTTATAAACGTTGGAAAAGTTAATTCACAGTAATGATACATTTAACAGAAAAAAATTCAATGGAGAAACTATTTTTTTTCATGTAACTCATTTATTCAAATTCACATTTATAACATTTTCTTCAGACAGATAGGGCAGCCATGCTTGATAAAATCGTGGATTACGCTTTAGGTCAAGGTATTGACGCAATTTTATATGATCATCGCGCTCGACACGACCTTCTATTTAGATCTTCTAAAATAAAAATAATTGAAAAGATCTTTGCATTTGCAAACTTTTTCGCTAAAAATCTCTGATTGGTCCCTCTCTCGCATTTTGTCATGACTATCTATTGAACTCAGCACAGCCATCCAAAAGTTGTAACCAATTCCAGCAAGTTGCTTGACAAATTTATTCTAAAGTCTCTAGGAAGTCCAAAATAACATTGTACTATGGCAGGACCTTTAATATCTACTAATCTTGAAAAATATGAATAGCTTAAGAAATTTTCCCTAATGAAGTTGTTAGAAGTCAATCCTAAAATGTCTTTGAAATCCAACCCAAAATAATATCTTATTGAGTGGAGAGATCTATTCTAGTATAAGCTCAAGTGATTCGTTGATGAGTTGCTCCACCACCACATTTCAATTATTAGACTTGACTTGAGCACCATATCATTTTTGTCCAAGTTCCAACACACCAAACCAGTTGCTTCACCACCATATTCTGGTTATTAGGGTTTCGCATTGTTATTAGACGAAACTGCCATTACATGATCTCGTCCAACATCTCACATCTGATCACCACATTCCGATTATTAGGATTTGGCATATATCCAACCCAAAAGACTAGCCTGTTGAGTTGAAGGATCTTATCCTATTTATAAACCCAAGTGATTCCCATTTGCTAACTAATGTGATAAACAACTCAGACACATTTGTATTCACACACCTTCCTAATCTTTAGTTTTACATATCATTTTCATTTCATTGAAATATACGAACAGGTTTTGAGCATGAGTAGATTGGGTGCAGCTGGTGCCGTAGCTCAGCTTGTAGCTGACGTTCCCATATCATCATCAGCTGAGGTACTAATTAAATTCGGAGAATTTCAATTACTAGCCTGCTGTCTCTTTTCCCTGAGCTGTAATTTTCAAAAACATTTCTTGTCATTGATTTACTTTTTGATCCAATGCGTGATTGAGGGACAGAGCATTGATAGTAGAAGCAATGAGCCAGCAGCTTGGGAGAAATGGTCAAATGATGGAACTGAACAACAAGTAGCCAAGCTAATTATGGAAGAAGACATTGGAGCTGAAATGCATTTCCTTCAATCAAAGGCACTTTGTCACACCCGTCCCCTAGGGTAGGGTAGGGTATGGGTGAGACGGAGACTGGAAACAGACGGAATTTCCCCTGTAATATGGACTAATCCTCCAAATACAAAGGAAAAATCTAAACTGAATAATGTCATCATAAAAATAAGATCTCCATGATCCAACTCAAAAAAATACCCATGCTAAAATATATATATTTTCAGTATCAAATAAAGGCTCAGTGTCTATAACAAAAATAATAATTCTTCTCAAGAATGACATATTTAGAACTATAATCTCAAAACATAACATAAACACTCTATTGTTGACACAACTTTTCTCTACTGGTAGGAAATGATGATGAAACAACAAATGAAAAAGAATGATCTACTAATCTGCTAAACCTGAAATGTTAAAGGAATGGGTAAGCTCACGCTTAGTGCAATGGATCACAGCTTAGTGCTGTGGATAATCAAGTAACAAAGCGGATCGAATAAGTCTTTCATAATATAAATAAATACATAAGTTGTAAATCGATATATCAAACATTTACTTGAAATCATAAATCTCATTTCTCATAAAACTCATTCTGCTCAAGAATACTCTGTAATAATAAAACTGTTTATTCATCTATATGCACACTCTCGTGACAATACGGCAAAGCTGGCAACATGGGGCATCCCCACGGCAATAACTGGCATCCGGAGCAAAAACTGACAACATGAGACCTCGTCTCACGGTAAAAAATCTGGCACATATAAGTACACGGGGTGCATCCTAGCATAAACATCATTTCTAAAACACATGCTCATGTATATCAAATCATGCAAGTTTCTCATACATCACAAATCATGATTTCAACATAACCAATATTCGATCCATACTTTATACCAAAATATAAAATTTCTAAAAACAAAATCCTTTAATGCATTACCTTGAAAATTCATTTAAGAAAACATACATACTATATAATTTTGAAAACATCAATGTTACAGGCTTATCCACGCACCTGGCGAGCTGACTACAGATAAAGGAACTAGGCAGCAGGACCGTCCCCGCTTACTGTATCACGATCACCAGGATTTCTACGAAATATGGAGTTTCTTGAGATGAAACTACCACCAAAATAATCCTCTCGTCGAAAACTATGCTTTCTTTCAAAGAACCGGTCTATAACGGCCCCAAATCGGACGGATCGGGGCCAAAATCCTCTATTTTCTCTCCTTTTTTTCATCTTTTTTTTTTTTTTTTTTCCCTCTTTTCTTTCTTTCTCTCTCACGCCTGTTTTCTTTCTCTCACTTGATGGCTGCTGCCTGCTGGAAACTTTAGGGTTTGTGAGGTGCGGTATGGGAGAGAGAATAAGAAATAGAGAGACATGGTAGGGATATAAATTTGTGAAAGCTTACGAGGTTGGTGAAGCTAAGTTGTAATGGGGCTGCTGTGTGTTTATGGTCTGAGTTGGTAAAGTGTGTTTAGGGTTTATATATATATATATACTATATGGCAATTATCAATTACCTCCCTAAATTTGTTCATTTGATAAAATTTAATTCCAACTTTTACAATCTTAACAATTTAATCCCTAAATTTCCAATACACCAAATTTAATAAATTAAAATATGGGTAAAAATAAATTCGGGGTGTTACACACTTTGCATCATGCCCGTATCACTTGCCAGCACAATCTACCGCAATCTACTGTACCCATAAAGCCTGAATCCAACACCCCTTCATAGGCCTAAACTAGGGCCGATCCTTGCATCCTCAAGATTTAAGGTGATTTTTACATTTAAGGTCCCTCATCGTAGTATAATATTGTATTTAAATTTTTTTTAGGGCCTTTAACTATTAAATTATTTTGAGTTATAATAAAATAAATTATGGTTGGGACGGGCATGGCCTAAACTCACAATGACTCAGAAGCATTCATCTTGGTGAAAGTACCTACAAGCAATAGCGACAAAGAATCTCTATACCCAAGAGGGGGGGTGAATTGGGTTATCGCTATAAATGCGGAAATAAAAAATCTTTACCGATTTTTAACTCTTATTACCAAGTGGGGACTTTAGGAAATTTTCTCTATTCCAATTAATAGTCTATATGCAAGTTTTCTATTCAATATGTATAAGCTTAAATAAACTTGCAAATAGTAAAAGTATAGGGAAAGAGAAATACGACACCAAGATTTATAGTGGTTCGGCCAAACGTGCCTACGTCCACTCCCCCAAGCCTCGCTTGAAGATTTCCACTAAAATCGAGTTTCCGTGGTTCACTCGCAACCAAGAGTTTTCCGCAAAGGCGCACTCCGAACCCTTTACAATTTTGAGTTTTGTTCGTAGGTGCACTCACAACCTTTACAACTTACCCAACCAAATGAGATTTCACAAATCACAAGTGTTTTGTTAAGAAAGAATTAAAACACACTTGGGCACTCACAAATGATAAGAAGATTGTGTGAGTTGCAAACCCAAGTGATCTAAGCTCACTAAATGTAATGAAGATGTGTGTGAGCTTGTATGAGTGTTTAAGTATATGAAGGTTTAAGACACTCTTGTATTTGCCTTAGAGAATGTATGAAGATTGTGTATTAAGTCTCTCTAGGTTTCTTACTTGGGGCAAATGAGTTGGGGTCCTATTTATAATAAAATGCAAAGTATTCCCCAACTTACAGCGAAACCGGCGAGCAAACCGGCGAGGAGACCGGCATGCCGGTCTAGGTTTGCAACGGCTCCTAACGGCTATATAACGTTCAAAAAACTATTCGTTAGACCGGCGAGCAAACCGGTATGGAGACCGGCGAGGAGCTCCCTGGTTCCAGATAGCATGTTTTTCTCAGCCAAAACCGGCATGAAGACCGGCGAGAAAACCGGCATGGAGCTCCCTGGTTTCAGCTCTCTGGTTTCAGTTCTGATGACCAGTCAAGACTGACGATACTTGGTATTTTGGCCATAACTCTCTCTAGAAAATTTCAAATCATGATCCGTAAATTTCTAAATAAACTAGACACATAGATCTAGCTTCTGTAAAAATTTCAGCTCTAAAAACATTAAGATGAATTTTATGGAATTTTTATAATGTGACATGAATGCAGAAAACGCACATATGAACATGTTGTACTAAAAAGGCTCTAGCGAAAGTTCTATGCATCAGAATTGTGTTCCGTTTGAACCGTAGAAACTAGAGACACATATCTATCTAACGGTATATCATTTGAAGTTTAATTCAACCGTTTGATAGTTTTTAGAAGATCATTTGCCGATGCACTTGTGCATGAAGTTCATTTTGGTGCAAATAAAATGCAAATGATTCTTTTAGCATTCTAAGCCATTTTAAATGCAAGTGATGCAAAATGTATGATTCCTAAGAGCTTTAGATCACTTGAGTAAACTCACTTACAATAAAATTTAGCTCTTAATCATTATCTTCGATTTGCCGCTAGTCTTCACATTCTCGCTCTTCACCCTATATGCTTCGACACTTTTTGTATTGCTTCGTGTTCGTACGTCGAAGACTTCTTTCATGTTGACGTCATCAAAATCCTTTTATGCGATCAAGTCGCCAACACTTGGTACCTAATTCTGTAATACTTTTATCTATTTGTTCGAAGAAAAATCACATTCGGTGCAATATTCTATCGCAAAACGATACAGATCGGGTCTAATTAACTAAAAGATTAGTCTAATAGATTCGATTGTTCAACCTATATATAAACAGTTTTCCATAATTACATCTACCCGACATGAGATATAGGGTGACCTTTATCATCTGCATCATTCCCACTTTTATAAAGTACAAATGTCTTGCACGTCTCACACATCTCATATGCAAACCTCGCATTTCCGCATTCACTCATAACATTAGGTAAACCTACGCTTTGATATTAATTGATGCAGATTAGGCCAAACTAATCAATATTCAACCCACATATAATCAATTCCTCATAATTAATATGTGATATGAGATGATTATCTTCTTCACAAAAGTTGAGATAAAGAAAAATTTTCAAAGCTCTATTGATGAAGTTCCCTTAAGGTGGGGTTAGCGATGGATGACCAAAGTACTGGTGGTGAAAACTTGGTTTATTTCTTTTTTGGTTAGTGCAATATGGGACAGTTCGATATGAATGCATAGTATTTGCAGAAAAATTTTATTGCAAGTTGAAATATTTTTTTTTAAAAAAAGGTCGGTTGTTTTATAAAAACAAGTTGGAAGGTTGTGGTTTTGAGGATAGATATTTGTGAGGCTAAGATTATTTATGAGTTGCTGCTCTCACAAGCAAAGAATCCATTTGTAACATTTATTTTATTTTATTTATTTTTTAAAGACAAGAGTGGGTAAAATATAAATTCATTATTTATTTTCTTATTTTCCTAAAATTCAACCCAAAAGACCAGATAAATAAAACTACTTAAAAATCACTCACTCACGTCCTTGGAGCATTCACTTGTTGTATTTAAAAAATAGAGATCACCTTATAACAAAGTGTCTACATTGTCCTCAAGAGACGTGGCTTGATGATATAGAGCTCAAGATCTCAACTTGAGGTCCTGAGTTCAAATTCATGGAATGCGTTTCTTGTAAGAGTCTGTGACAGCCGAGGATTTTACCTGCCCCGCTCAAGCCCGGTAGGGGTGGTTTGACAGCAAGGTTTCCAATGATTCAAAAAAAAAAATGTCTACATTTATATCTAACATCAAACTTGTAATGATAAACGTCATTTTTATTACAAAACCTTACATTTTATGTTATAAATTACATGTATATCATTACAAGTCTCATGTTATTTGTGAAAGATATTGGGAAAGATGTTAAGATAAACTTAAAAATGATAGAATTCTCTTAACTAGAAAGACACCGTTTTGGGAGTACTTGACCCATATCAAAAATTAAAATTTTGAGGGGCTAGAGTTTCAGAGTGCACTTTAGACTATTAAAGATGATAATATCTTATTAGTCATCCAAGAGAGTGAGCTTATAGGTGGTGAACTCTCTTAACTAATTAGAGTGTTAGATACGTTTACCTTAAACAAAACTTTGAACGGCTAGAGTTTCAAGTTCACTTTGAATTGCGAAAGAGAATAATAATTTGCTTGTCTTGATGATGGGCCCATAAAACAGAATCTTTGTGCTAAATTGTCATAAATGTGTCAGTGTTGCCGCAGCCAGAAATCACTGACACTAGTTTCTAGTGTCAGTGATTCTTAGTGTCAGTAAACGTTAATACTGTAGTATCAGAAAATTATTGACACTATGGTATCAGTAATCTCTCACACTATTTTAGTGTCAGTAAATTATTGACACTATAACATCAGTATTTAGTGATACTATAGTGTCAGTAAATTTTGTTACTGCAATATCAGTATATCGCATATATTTGATTTTTAGTGTCAGTAATTATTGTTACTATAGTATCAATATCCGACAATATCTTTTAAAATTTAAAAATCGTATTATTTCACAATTATATTTCTTTTTTTTGTACTTAAATTAATCATAAAATATATATATATATCAACTCAATGAAATAAAAAACTAAAAAATTACATTTATATAAAATTCGCAATATAATAGATTAATCGTATTAATCAATTCAACAGTATCACATGATGAATACAAAAACTCCATAGACAATCTTTAAATTAACATATATATATTTCAAAAACTACTCTTAAAGTCCCACCAAAATGTCATGCCCCCACCAAAATTCATGATACTTGTTGAGAAGCCTGCAACAATCCCCCAACAATATGATATCTGGCACAAAATCTGAAATTATAAACCAAATGTTAAGAATTAGATGGACTTCCAAAAAAAATCGATATCTTCATAAATAAAAACATTAAATACATCCAAATAAAAATACAAAATATAAATACAAAATATAACCCTAATCTAATTTTTGTCACATAAAGCACTTATTGACAATAACCATACCAACAACCTAAGAGCATGCATATAAAAAACCAAATGGCATCCATAATAACAAGTTGTATCTTTCATACCGCTACATAATCACCAAAACAAACAAATCAATAACATACAATAAAAAGCATGGAAACAAAGAGAAACATCTAGGGCACAGGCTAGTATTGCCCAAAATCCTACATTTGAATTCATCAATTTACACACTTTTACAAGCAATCATGTCGGCTTCATTCCTCAGAATATACTCTAACGCATTGTCCAAAAACCTAAGAATATGATATGAGAATATTGCACGTTCAATAATTCATTTTCCAATCAATACCTAGTCTGTCTCTTCTTCTGGAGTGTTATTCCCATTCTGCTCTTCCTGCAAAGGCAGATCTGCTGCAGCATGGGCTACTTCTGCTTGTACAAATTGGCATGCAAAAGTAGAGTCAGCCAGACTAGAATCAGATGGAGACATGGAAAATAGTGATTATATAATATCAAGCTTGCCTTCGAAGAAATTAATAAAAACAAAGACACGTCCATAACTATTTAAAATAAAACAGAACCTACAAGCCCCTTCATGGATCCGCAAAAGAAATTTTGAAGAGCATGAAATCTTCTCTACAAACCACTAATAAATGACTTAATATCCATGTCATGCGATGGTTAGAGAAATACTACGTCAGGCCAAGACTGGCAAGGAACGGTCAGAACTAACCTTTATCAGCAAATGCGGAATCAAAAATGACCTCAGTAAGATGCTGCTTCAAGAAAACCTGGACACAACAATGCAGTTTATTAACGTGTAATTCCAATTACAAAATCAACTGCTTTTCAAAGAGGCAAATAAATCAGAAACCCTTACATATCAACAAAATGACAAATAATCATTACTTTTGCCTCAAATGTATAGTACTAAGATTTTATTCCATCAGGAACAAAAATGCAGTGATAACAAACAACAGTAATCAAAAATAATTTTATAACGCTGTTCTAGATAAGTTGCCCAAATACAAATTGTACTGTTACAAGCAACATCATGAATTATAATTCAGGAACCTACCGCAGAAAGAAGTTGCCGTGTCTTCACATCCCAAAAGCGCAAATAGCTATCCAGCCCTAAAACAATTCAAGTTGTTACTCCAGTTGAATATAAAAAGAAATAATCTTGGTTCCAAAACTGTGAAACCAAAAGGGATAGTGTAGTTTAAATGTAGAGGACCTTGCAATATACTCACCACATGATGCTATAATTGGAAGTGTGGGATGCCTCGCTATGGATCTGATACTTCCAGAACACTTCCCAATAAAACATCCTAGCAATTTTCCTGCAAGGATGACTTCAGTTTAGAACAATTACCGGTACAAATCTCAAATTTCAGACTGCACAACAGAGCCATAAAGCTCACTACAATTCAAGGGGAACAAAGTGGAATGCACGACAACACTTACAGCGTACCAAATATCAACAAATTAAAACTTATAGAGCACCATTGTGGCAAAGTCAGGGCCAATACATAAAGCATCAATATCGGACTCTGAACCATGAACCTGTATAAATCAAAATATCATGAATTAACAAGAAATAGAGTATACCAAAGAACATTTACAAGAAGATCAGCGAGTTCAATACTTACTCCAAGGCCATAAGACCCATAAGTCAGTACGGTTGCATGAGTCTCCGCAATCCACTCTTTTGGTAATTGATGCTGCCAAGCAACACTTTTGACCCATGCCAACACTATCTGCAATTAAATATTTGATTTCAAAAGAGTTACCTAATTAAACCAACCAAGGATCATAAATGGACTAAAATGCATAAAACAAATATTAATCTCTAGAACATATATAGCAATGCCACTATCTAAACTTGCATAATTAGATAAGGAAAATTTTACAATGTCACTGCACCTACAGCATTGATAATGGGGTTTCAGTGGGCACTTGGATTTAATTATTTATCCTAACAAAGGCATAATTTTATGCCATTTTTAATAATTGCGCCATGGAGTGACTCATTAGATAAACACAAGAATCAACTATTTTCAGATTTAGATTATTATTCAACCAAGAAAAAAAATGTAACTCTTTATAATAAAAAAGAAAAGTAACCTCTTTTAGCTTTTGAATGACACTTTTTCTCTTCTCTTCCTCTTCTGTTGAGGGCACAAGTCCTTCATTGGCCATCAACTGCAAAAATTATTACCATAAATGTAAATTAACAATTAAACGAGCACTACTAAATGACAATCATTTTTTTTAAAAAATAAAAAAATTACCTGAACAAGTGAGAGCGATCTTTCTTCGTCCATTTGAATCAATACAGAAGGATTAAAAGGGAAATTAAAAGAAGGAACTAAAAAGACCTGGGGATTGTACGGAACAAGAACTTGATTTGGGGAAATTAAATTAGGGTTTATAACACCAACTGGTTGCTGCCGTGAAACGACTCCAAAATTTGCGTTCTGGGGACTAAAATCGTTGGCGTACGGTCGTCGTCGGTCTCTGCAAATAGGGGCAAATTTTCCTGAATTTTTCAAATTCGACGGGCCGTTTGTGCAAGGCCTCTCTCTCACTTGCTCTGTCGTAGAAGGAGATACGATTTGAGAAGAGAAATGAAAAGAAACCCAAGTGAAAGAAACTGAAATTATTAGGGTTTTCACTTTGTTTTAATTTTGTGTTTAAAACGTCACTTCCGCGAGGTGTTGGTTCGACTCCAGACGACTACACGTTTTTTTTTTTTTTTATTTCTTACTGATACTATGGTAATAGTAATTACTGACACTAAAATCGCTGATACCATAGTGTCAGTAATTATTGATATTTAAGTGAAAAACACGGAAATAGGCGCATTTACACGTCGTTACTGACACTTTTAGCCTAGTGTAACTAACCTTAGTGTCAGTAAAGGCCTTTTTTCTTGTAGTGTGTTTATTCATTTATATGCACACTCTCGTGACAATACGGCAAAGCTGGCAACATGGGGCATCCCCACGGTAATAACTGGCATCCGGAGCAAAAACTGACAACATGAGACCTCGTCTCACGGTAAAAAATCTGGCACATATAAGTACACGGGGTGCATCATAGCATAAACATCATTTCTAAAACACATGCTCATGTATATCAAATCATGCAAGTTTCTCATATATCACAAATCATGATTTCAACATAACCAATATTCGATCCATACTTTATACCAAAATATAAAATTTCTAAAAACAAAATCCTTTAATGCATTACCTTGAAAATTCATTTAAGAAAACATACATACTATATAATTTTGAAAACATCAATGTTACAGGCTTATCCATGCACCTGGCGAGCTGACTACAGATAAAGGAACTAGGCAGCAGGACCGTTCCCGCTTACTGTATCACGATCACCAGGATTTCTACGAAATATGGAGTTTCTTGAGATGAAACTACCACCAAAATAATCCTCTCGTCGAAAACTATGCTTTCCTTTAAAGAATCGGTCTATAAAGGCCCCGAATCGGACGGATCGGGCCAAAATCCTCTATTTTCTCTCATTTTTTTCATCTTTTTTTTTTCTTTTTTTTCCCCTCTTTTCTTTCTTTCTCTCTCACGCCTGTTTTCTTTCTCTCACTTGATGGCTGCTGCCTGCTGGAAACTTTAGGGTTTGTGAGGTGCGGTATGGGAGAGAGAATAAGAAATAGAGAGACATGGTAGGGATATAAATTTGTGAAAGCTTACGAGGTTGGTGAAGCTAAGTTGTAATGGGGCTGCTGTTTGTTTATGGTCTGAGTTGGTAAAGTGTGTTTAGGGTTTATATATATATATCTATATTATAAAGCACAATGGTGTTGGAGGAAAGAGAGTGCATCCAACGGCTCTCTTTATGTGGCTTAATTAACGGCTCAGATCATTTCATAGGTAATTGGAGGAAATAGAGTGAATTGATTGATGGAAATGGTCAAAATTTTCAAAATTTCAAATAAAAAAATAGAAAGTTAAAATAAAATCATTTAATTTTGTAATAACGTGCCGTAGGCACGGGCCAAATACTGTAACACCGTGCCGTAGGCACGGGCATCATTTAATTAAAAAATAAAATCATTTAATTCTGTAACACCGTGCCGTAGGTACGGGCCAAATACTGTAACACCGTGCCGTAGGCACGGGCAAAAACTAGTATATATATATATATATATACTATATGGCAGTTATCAATTACCTCCCTAAACTTGTCCCTTTGGTAAAATTTAATTCCAACTTTTACAATCCTAACAATTTAATCCCTAAATTTCCAATACACCCAATTTAATAAATTAAAATATGGGTAAAAATAAATTCGGGGTGTTACACACTTTGCATCATGCCCGTATCACTTGCCAGCGCAATCTACCGCAATCTACTGTACCCATAAAGCCTGAATCCAACACCCCTTCATAGGCCTAAACTAGGGCCGATCCTTGCATCCTCAAGATTTAAGGTGATTTTTACATTTAAGGTCCCTCATCGTAGTATAATATTGTATTTAAATTTTTTTTAGGGCCTTTAACTATTAAATTATTTTGAGTTATAATAAAATAAATTATGGTTGGGACGGGCATGGCCTAAACTCACAATGACTCAGAAGCATTCATCTTGGTACCTAATTCTGTAATACTTTCATCTATTTGTTCGAAGAATAATCACATTCGGTGCAATATTCTATCGCAAAACGATACAGATCGGGTCTAATTAACTAAAAGATTAGTCTAATAGATTCGATTGTTCAACCTATATATAAACAATTTTCCATAATTACATCTACCCGACATGAGATATAGGGTGACCTTTATCATCTGCATCATTCCCACTTTTATAAAGTACAAATGTCTTGCACGTCTCACACATCTCATATGCAAACCTCGCATTTCCGCATTCACTCATAACATTAGGTAAACCTACGCTTTGATATTAATTGATGCAGATTAGGCCAAACTAATCAATATTCAACCCACATATAATCAATTCCTCATAATTAATATGTGATATGAGATGATTATCTTCTTCACAAAAGTTGAGATAAAGAAAAATTTTCAAAGCTCTATTGATGAAGTTCCCTTAAGGTGGGGTTAGCGATGGATGACCAAAGTACTGGTGGTGAAAACTTGGTTTATTTCTTTTTTGGTTAGTGCAATATGGGACAGTTCGATATGAATGCATAGTATTTGCAGAAAAATTTTATTGCAAGTTGAAATATTTTTTTTAAAAAAAGGTCGGTTGTTTTATAAAAACAAGTTGGAAGGTTGTGGTTTTGAGGATAGATATTTGTGAGGCTAAGATTATTTATGAGTTGCTGCTCTCACAAGCAAAGAATCCATTTGTTACATTTATTTTATTTTATTTATTTTTTAAAGACAAGAGTGGGTAAAATATAAATTCATTATTTATTTTCTTATTTTCCTAAAATTCAACCCAAAAGACCAGATAAATAAAACTACTTAAAAATCACTCACTCACGTCCTTGGAGCATTCACTTGTTGTATTTAAAAAATAGAGATCACCTTATAACAAAGTGTCTACATTGTCCTCAAGAGACGTGGCTTGATGATATAGAGCTCAAGATCTCAACTTGAGGTCCTGAGTTCAAATTCATGGAATGCGTTTCTTGTAAGAGTCTGTGACAGCCGAGGATTTTACCTGCCCCGCTCAAGCCCGGTAGGGGTGGTTTGATAGCAAGGTTTCCAATGATTCAAAAAAAAGAATGTCTACATTCATATCTAACATCAAACTTGTAATGATAAATGTCATAGATATTTTTATTACAAAACCTTACATTTTATGTTACAAATTACGTGTATATCATTACAAGTCTCATGTTATCTGTGAAAGATATTGGGAAAGATGTTAAGATAAACTTAAAAGTGATGAATTCTCTTAACTAGAAAGACACGTTTTGGGAGTACTTGACCCATATCAAGAATAAAATTTTGAGGGGCTAGAGTTTCAGAGTGCACTTTAGACTATTAAAGATGATAATATCTTATTAGTCATCCAAGAGATTGAGCTTATAAGTGGTGAACTCTCTTAACTAATTAGAGTGTTAGATACGTTTACCTTAAACAAAACTTTGAGCGGCTAGAGTTTCAAGTTAACTTTGAATTGCGAAAGAGAATAATATTTTGCTAGTATATCTAATTGGTCGGCCCATAAAACAGAATCTTTGTGCTAAATTGTCATAAGATAACAGATATCTCCATAGAATAAGATCAAGCGTGAACATAAACATATCTCTCTAAGCACTGCATGACTTTGCTTGTCTTGAATTGGTGATATTTGATGTTCACTTGTTAGGCACTGTGAGTTCATGTAATAAATAAAATAAAACCAGCATAGCATGTATATGCTTATTGGAAAAAAGATTTGTAAATAAAGGGAAAAGAACACCCAAACCTTCAAAGTTTGCTCTAATATACACAAAAACTCATTGTTTTCAGAAATGGTCATACAAACTCCTTTTTGGGACACATAAATTAAAGTTTTTTCTTGTATGTATGGCCATACCATTAAACTTTTAAACTGATGCTCTTCATGAAATCATTAAAATTTGAAGTACATTTCATCATCATATAGTTGTATTCTTCTATCTACATATCAATCAGCCTTTGCAAATGGAAGAAACTACTCAATACAGCAAAATGTAGGAGTATTGGCATAACATGGTGGAGAGAAGGCAAAGAAAAGTTCCCAGTACATGCTTCCCGATCTTTCAAGTCGAAAGAATATGTGTCACCATGTATCGCCTATTGCAAATGGAAGTCGAAACAAATCCTGACCAGTTGAAGAAAAGCAGAAATGTAAATGCTTGAAGGTGCGGTCCCTTTGTTTGCTTCAACAACAAGATCACCAAAGCTATATCTTTTGGTCTTGGAAATGATTTCCATTGAAGGCTACTGAAAATGAGCTCTGATTCTAAGATTCTCCTCCTCTTGTTGCTGACTCCTGTTGAGGCTTTTATATCTTGAAGTGATGGAATCAAACTCAACAGATCAGAAACAGTACGTTTCCGTGGATTATAAGGTATAAACTATAACAACATATTATATTAACGGATAACTGTTTGATGACGTCAACACTTGAATTCTTCGACGCGTATTAGCGAAACATTACAAAAATATTTCGAAGTAATTGTTGATGAAGAGCTAAAATGTGCTACAAGATGATCAAGAAAGCAAAGATGATAAAGAGACAAAAAGATTATGAAAAAGTCAAAGGAGCCAAGCAAAATGAGGATCAAAATAATGATTAAGAGATAAAACTAATTGTAGGTGAGTTTATTAAAATATTTTAAAGCTCTTAGGAATCATACATTTTGCATCATTTGCATTTAAAATGACTTAGAATGCTTAATGAATCATTTTCACTTTATTTGCACCAAAATGAATTTCAATGCACAAGTGCATCGGAAAATGGTTTTGAAAAATTAGCAAACAGTTGAATTAAACTTCAAATGATATACCTTTAGATAGATATGTGTCTCTAGTTTTCTACGGCTCAAACGGAACACAATTCCGATATATGAAACTTTTGCTAGAGCCATTTTACTACAACATGTTTAGATATGCGTGTTTTGCATACATGTCACATTAGAAAAATTCAATAAAATTTATCTTAATGTTTTTGAAGCTGAAATTTTTACAGAAGCTAGATATTTGTGTCTAGTTTATGTAAATATTTGTGGATTATAATTTGGAATTTTCTAGAGAAAGTTATGGCTAAAATACCGAGTGCTATCATGATTGACTGGTCATCAGAAACTTACTGAGACAAACATACCGGTCATTATACCGGTCCAATACCGGTCTAGATAGGCATACCAGTTACATACCGATCATCATATCGGTCAGAGCTGAATTTTTCATACATTCTGGAACCAGGCCAAACCATACCGGTATTAATACCGTTGTAAATACCGGTCATAATACCGGTTACCATACCGCTCTAACAGCTAGTTCTTCAAACGATTTTAAATCTGTTGGAGACCGGCATATCGATGTCAGAGACCGGCATAACGGTCTCAGAAAGAGTTGTTGGGGCTTGTCTTGCATTTTACTATAAATTGAAACCCCAATTCGTTTTTGCCATACATGAGACATCACACACAACCTTCATACATCTCATAGAGCAAAAAAATAAGAGTGTTTTTTAAACCTTCATAATCATATACATTCATACATCAAGCTCACACACACTACACATTCTTATACACTTGTAGTGAGCTTTGATCATTTGGGTAACCAACTCACACAATCTTCTTTATCATTGTGAGTGCCCAAGTGTGTTTATAACTTCTTTATACAAAACACTTGCGGTTTGTGAAATCCCATTATTTGGGTAATTGTAAAGGTTTTCGAGTGAGCCTACGTAGAAAACTCAAAGTGTAAAAGTTCGGAGTGCACCTTGCGTAAAATTCTTGGTTACGAGTGAGCCACGGAAACTCGTTATTAGTGAAAAGCTTCAAGTGTGGCTTGGGGGAGTGGACGTAGGCATTGTTGGCCGAACCACCATAAATCACGGTATTATTTTCTCTATCCATTAAATCTTTACATGTTGCAAGTTTTATTTATTATATGTTTATATATTAGAAACTTGCATATAGGTTGTTTAAATACAATAGAGAAAATTGACCTTAAGCTCAATTGGTAAAAGAGCTTAAAATAGGCAAAGATTTTTAATTCCGCATATTTTAGTTGTAACTCAATTCACCCCCTCTTGGGTATAGAGTTTGGTTTATCGCTATTATTTGTAGGGAATTTCAATAACAACACATGCATGCATACAAAAACCTATGAAAAAGTAGAAACTATAACAACATATTATATTAACCCTAATTAATTATCTATTTCTTTTCTGGATTATAAGGTTTAGTTGAATCCCACTAAAGAAAGCGCCTTGCACCACTTTTGACATCTCAAAAATCTTTGTTAAAAACTTCTTTTTGTTGAAGAACAATCAACGAATTTAAAATATTTTATTGAAACAGAACCTTTCAAATAAAATAAAAACCAAAATCAGTGATATTATAGACAAGTAATCAATATCAAATCAACAGGAAACTTACAATACAAGTGATCAAACAACAAAACATCAATTCGAATTTTATAGATTGAGGCTAGTGTAATGCTCCTATAGCATAATTTCGCCCATACTCTTGTGCTTGTAGTTCGACGGACATCTGCCACCAGGATTCAACAATCTGGAAGTTGAAATTCTGCACTGAAAATCGACCCCTGGCGAATCTACTTGATATTTTTTTTATTTCGTTTTTACAAAGATCAGAAGTAATATGAACATTTTTCATAGAAAGTTTTTTCTCTTCGAATACATACTGTTCTATTTATACAGACAGTTAGAAACAATTAATGTTGATGCAGTGTTGATGTCTTTTCAGTTGAACTGAAGGGTTGTGTTCTTTTGATTTAATTCAAATCCAAAATAAACAAAAACCAAAAATATTTTTCAGGGAGGCTAATTAATCACAAGAGCCCCAAGGCCCAAGGCCCATCTTTTGACTAATTAATATATATTAAATATATTAATTGTCATGCCAACCATACATCCAAGCCATACGTCAAAGCCCAAGCCCAAGCCTTCTAATTCCAATTTAATATATGTGTGCAAAGTTCACTTATAAACTTTCTATTCTCCCTTTACATTTCCAATGTGAGATTACATCACTATTTGATATACAAACTCTTACAATACCCCACATTTGTATAGAAAATAGTGGTGATACTGTACACAACTTGATCTAGAGAAAACTTAAAATTGATATGCATCATGAGAGATGTCTTTTGGACTTGAACTTTCCTTAGTAAGTACTTATTGGATTTACCGATGAGTCAGTGTGTATATGAGACATTGAACTGTTCATCATATTTTGTAAATCAAGACAATAAGTATCACACATATTCAATTTTGACATCTTTCGATTCATACGGTTGTGTTCATTTTAGTCCTGAACAATCCTAGATTCATAGGAGCTTTAGAGAATTTAGCCATTTAATTCTCATAAATGCGACCCCACATTACTCATATATATGTGACATAAAATTTATAAGTATAGTATAATATTAATTTGTCATTAAAAATGATCAATCATTCATCCTCATCGTCATAAATTGCAAAACTTCCCTTATCATAGGAATGAACAGCTTGTTATGCTCTATTAATTGAGTTTCACCCAACTAGTTTTCCATATTGACCTAGACTTTGATTTACCAAATTGCTAGGTTGGGTTTTCGCTAAGTTACTTCTCATTGTGCTGGATTTAAGCCTATTCCCCTCGATAAATATAACACTTGCTCCTTTGGTATACCCTTTGTTAATTGATCTGCAATATTCTTCTTTGATTTTACAAAATAAATGGAAATAATGCCAGTCGAGAGCATATATTTTATAGTGTTATGTCTTCGTCTTATGTGCCTTGACTTCCCATTATATATATGGCTTTTTGCTCTCCCAATAGCAACCATACAGTCACATTGCACACACACATCCGTCACAGGTTGAGGCCACATTGGAATATCTTCCAGGAAATTCTTTAGCCATTCTGTTTCTTCAGCAGCTTTATCCAACGTTATGAATTCTGATTCCATTGTTGAATGTGCTATACACGTTTGTTTTTGTGATTTCCATGATACTGCAGCTCCACCAAGTATAAATACAAATCCACTTGTTGTTTTTTCTGTATCATTTGAAATCCAATTGGTATCATTATATCCTTCCAAAACTGGTGGATATTTTGTGTAATATAAACCATATTTCATTGAGTATTTAAGATATCTCAATACTCTAACTAAAGCATCCCAATGATCCTTTGAATGATTACTCATATATCTTGCCAATCTATTCACAGAGTAGGCAATGTCTGGTCTAGTACAATTCATGATGTATTGTAACGTCCCAATTATACGAGAATATTCTAGTTGTGACACATTGTCCACAACATTTTTCTTTAATGTACTCTTACGATCAAAAGGAGTTTTAGATGGACTACTATCAAAATGTCCAAATTTCCGAAGAATCGCTTCCACGTAGTGTGATTTAGGGGTGGGCATTATCGGATTCGGATCGGATCGAATCCGAATCCGATCCGATCCGATCCGAAATGCTCTCAAATGTTTGATTCGATCGGACCGGATCTTCTTATCGAACTCGATTCGATCCAATCCGATAATTATCGGATCGGATTGGTTCGATCCGAATTCGATTCGGATCGGATCGGACAAATCCGATCCGAAATCATCTTATTTCGGATCGGATTGGTCTGATCCGATTCGAATTATTTCGGATCGGATTGGTCCGATCCGATTCGAATTATTCCAGATCGGATTGGTCTGATCCGAAATAGGATGATTTCGGATCGGATTGGTCCGATTCGATCCGAATTCGGTACACATAATCTGGTTTTGAGTAAAAAAATCGAGCGGATCGGATTGAAAAAATTCAAATTTTTTTATTTAATATGTAACGACGTTGAAATCCGTCGAATCGGACCAGCTCAATTCGATCGGATTTGATAATCGGATCGGATCCGATTGGATCCATCAAATCAGATCGGATCCGATCCGATCCGATCCGTTGCCCAACCTTAGTGTGATTTAACCTAATTTTTTGTATAGTTTCTTGAGTTTTGTGAATATTTTGATGTGTTTTGTGTTATTTTTGTAGATAAATAAAGTTTCAGGACACTCTGGAGGTGATTTGGGCCAAAATAGTGAAAATTGGACAAAAATAGCATTTTGGTAATTTCCCGTGTCGCGACGCCTAATATGCGCCAAACAGTGCTAACGTGCGCCGGATCCACGTGTCATAATCTGAGAAAAGTTTGACTTTGCTAACGTGCGCCGTGCCACGTGTCACCATCACAGCCGATCTGCTAACATGCGTCGTGCCACGTGTCAGCATCCTACGGTGCCGACAGTCACCATCGCCACATGTGCCACGTGTCACTCCACGTCATTGCCACGTCATCAGCCACATCACCAGGTTGACCAAGTCAAACTGCCACCTCATTGCCACGTCATCATCAGCCAATCAGGAAGTGCCACGTGTCGCAATCCTACGATGCCGACAGTCCCTTTCCCATGTGTCACCACGTCAGCGCCACATCAGCATCAATTATTAGTTCTCTAATCCTTATCCGACACGTGGCGGATAAGAATCTAGCGACCAATCAGAAGCCGCCACGTGTCACAATAATTGAGTCTCCAACAACCTCGCCACGTGTCACATTATAATCTTATCCAGAATCTACAACTGACGAACCAGAGTGTGCCACGTCGACAAATCTGGCGTCGCGACGCGCGAGCCCTATAAATAGAGCGCGAAATTTCAGTTTCAGATGTACCACACTCTCTCATCTCTTTGATGTAAAGATGAAGTTTCTCTCTCTACTTTCTTTTAATTTTTAGTTTTTCAGTTTTTAGTTTTGTAATTAATTTTAATTACGTTTTGTAATAATAGTAATTTACTTGTTTTTTTTACTTTTTACAGTTTTTACTATTTATCATGATGAGGTAACTTCCCCAGCTAGGGTGAAAGGTAATTCTTTTACTATTGCTATTTAGATTAATCTCCCTTAAATATAATATATTCATTATTTAAAATTTGACTTAAAAAGGATACCGCTATATTGGTCGGTTGGTAATTTAATTTTAATCTGGTTTAAACCCGACTAATCAAGGATACCGCCAGATTGGTCGGTTGGTAATATTATCACAAGTTTATATATTATTTTATGGGAGATATCTAAATTAATAGTAGTAAAAGTAATTCATTTTACCTTAGCATTTTATTTTATTGTAATTTACTTTTCAGTATTTACTTTACCGCATTTTTACTTTATGTCTTTTATTTTCAAGTTTTTACTAGCCCTAGTTATGTGTTGTAACTAAATTAGTTATCTGAGGTTGTGATGACTTTTAATATCACTGTTTTATAAGGGGTTAGATTATAGTTTGGGTATTATAAAGATTTATTTATTGAGTCTTAATCTTGATGTTCTTTCATTAACTGACCATTAATAAAATTGATCTGGTAAATCTAAAATGAACTAGACATATGGATTTTAGGTTTCAGCCTTAGACTCAATAGCCCACGATCTTCCTTGAGGATAGATAACCCTTTAATAGATTTCCTTACAGGATATGAATATACTTGTCGGGCGGGGGTAGCCATAATTGGAACTTAAACTTAATGAATCCAGATAATTTGGTTGACATAGACATATGTTTCAATTGGGTTAAATTGGGTATTTGTGTCTGACCATCGACAGAGGCTTACACATAATTTAGTGTTCCTGGTTAATAAATCAATATATTACCCAACTTTAAGATAACCACTTCATCTTTAAAATGATATTAAAAGAAATCACAACCCTAGATAGTTTTTAATATTGAATTTTCTTAAAACCTATTTTCGGAAATTTTATTTACTTGCTTTTAAATTTAGAATCGTCACCATTTCAAATCAATCAATCAACCTGTTAGATACTAGTAATCATTTGACCTCATAAAATTAATAGTTTAGATATTAAGTCCTCGTGGGATCGATACTTTTTATACTACTTGAACGATACGTACGCTTGCGTTATACATGTGTGTTTACGCCGGTCAAGTTTTTGGTACCGTTGCCGGGGACTTATTTATCTTTTACTATTAGTTTAGTGGTTAGATACCTTTACTTGTATCTAATTTATTTTTACTTATTGTTTTTGTTTTCTTATGTTTCAGGTTCTCAGAAACTTCATGAGACGAACCATAAGTTTTGAACTTCGACCGTTTGACCCGAAAATTGAAAGAACCATCAGACAGTTGAGAAGGGAAAGGCGAGATGACCAAGAAGCTTTAGTCAACATGGAACCTGAACCTTTGAACGTTGCACCACCAATTCCCATTAGAGACAGAACCATTCTGGTGGTTGACAGACTCATTTCTTGCATTGTACTTCCTCCCTTACCAGCAAATACAAGTGACATAAAAACATGCATTCAGATGATTCAGCAGTCAGTTCAGTTTGGGGGAAATGTAACTGAAGATCCTAATGCCCACATCAGCAACTTCCTGGAAGTTTGCGGCACTTTCAATTACAACCGAGAAGCTGAAGAAGCAATGAGATTGCGTGTTTTCCCATACTCCTTGAAGGACAGAGCTAAAGCTTGGCTACATTCACTACCAGCAGGTTCCATCACAACTTGGAACACTTTAGCCACCAAATTTATTGCAAAGTACTTTCCACCAGCCAGAACCGGAAAACTGAGGAATGACATCACATCATTTGTACAACAAGATTCAGAATCCCTCTGCGAAGCTTGGGAAATGTACAAAGATTTGCTCCGGAAATGTTCTCACCATGAGATTCCAAAATGGCTTCAAGTCCAAACATTTTATAATGGGCTTTCTGGAATAATGAGAACCACAATCGATGTTGTTGCTGGAGGAGCTTTAATGGCGAAATGAGAAGATCAAGCCTGGGACCTAATCAAACAAATGGCCAACAACAATTCCTTGTGGCCAACAGAAAGGAGTATGATCCAAAGAATTGCAGGAATTTATGAAAGTGGAGCCAATACAGCAGTCAACGCCAAGCTAAATCAGATATGCAAATTCATGGAGACTCTTACCACTAGATCCACAAGTTCACCATATGGAGGAACCCAGAGTCGAACTAACTTGAAGAAACGGTGAATTTTGTCAATAATTTCAACAGACAGGGGAACAATCCATATTACAACACCTACAACCCATGGTGGAGGAATCATCCTAATTTATCATGGAGCAACAATTCAGGCCAACAGCAGAACTATCCACCACCTGAATTCCAGCAACAGAACAAAATCCAGGAGCAGACAAATGAACCAGGAATAATAGAAGTGTTGACCCACTTGAAAAATATAGAAGCAAAACACGACTCTCAAGTAGCAAGATATGATACTATGTTTCAATCTCAAGCAGCAAGATATGATGCTATGTTTCAATCCCAAACAACATTAATTCAAAGTCAATCTGCTTCTATTAAAGCATTGGAGAATCAAATTGGACAACTGGCAAATGCTCAGAGTTACAGACCGCCAGATACCCTTCCTAGCAACACAGAGCCAAATCCAAGAAACATGGGGAATGAGCAATGTCATGCCATCATGTTAAAAAGCGACACTGAAATCAACAAAGATGTTGGAACCAAAACAGCTGCTGAGGAAATTCCAAAAGAAACAAAACAACAGATGGAGGAAAAAGAAGCAAAGGAAAAAGAATAAATCATTCCACCTCCACATTTTCCTCAACGTCTTCAGAAGAACAAATTGGACAAGCAGTTTTCTCGGTTCCTGTAGATCTTCAAAAAGCTGCATATTAACATTCCATTTGCAGAAGCGTTGGAACAAATGCCCAGCTATGCCAAATTCAAGAAAAACATTCTTTCATGAAAGCGGAGATTGGGAGATTACGAGACATAGCACTATCAGAAGAATGCAGCGCTATCATTCAGAGGAAACTTCCCCCAAAGTTGAAAGATCCTGGCAGTTTCACTGTTCCTTGCACCATTGGAGAACATGACTTCGGTAAGGCTCTGTGTGATTTAGGTGCAAGTGTTAACTTGATGCCTTTTTCTATTTTCAGGAAATTACAGATTAGAGAAACAATGCCAACTTCAGTCTCACTACAACTTGCTGATAGAACGCTCGTATTTCCGAGAGGTGTAGTTGAAGATGTGCTGGTCAAGGTTGACAAATTCATTTTCCCAGTATATTTTATTGTCCTTGATATGGAGGAAGACGCAGACGTGCCAATCATCCTCGGGAGACCATTATTGGCTATAGGTCGAACCATTATTGATGTACAAAAAGGAGAATTAACCATGAGGGTACAGGACCAAAAAGTAACATTCAATGTTTTCAAGGCCATGAATTTCCCAGATGATGAAAAGAATTAGGAATGTTTCAGACTTGATGTGATTCACAGTACCATTCAGAACTCCAATGCAATGCAAAGTTCTATTGAAAAACTTAAAACATGTCAATTGCCTGTGGAGCCTAAAGATAAAGCGTCTTTTATACTGAAGAAGCCAATTCTTGCACTACAAGCAACAGAAGAGAAAAATTTCCACCAGCTCAACGAATTGGAGGAATTTCACAATCAGCATTTTGAGGATGCCAAATTGTACAAAGAAAATGGCAAGAAAAGACATGATGAGAAGTTAGTGCGCATACAACTGGAACCAGGGCAGAAGGTACTGTTAAACAAATCAAGGGTGAAATTCTTCCCATGGAAGCCAAAATCACGGTGGTCAGGTCCATCTGTGATCACCAAGGTTTTACCAGACAGAGCCGTTGAGATACATGATCCTGACTTCAACAAAACTTTCAAGGTTAAAAACAAGCGTGTCAAGCACTACTGGGGAGAATCATTTAAGTGACACAAAGAAAGTGTTGCACTTTCAAATCCAGCTTAACGTTCGAGAAGTCAAGTCTGGCTGACGATTTAAACTTAGCGCTAGCAGGGAGGCAACCCATGCAATTTTTGTATATATTGTGATCTGGTGTGTTTTATTTTTGTGTGTTTAGTTTTTGCAGGTTAAGTTATTTCATGATGGAAGAAGCTCTCGCAAATCTTCGCAAGCAATTTCCTTCTCTCCCTCAAAAATCTCTGATGAAAGTATATAAAGCTCGCTTGGAACGAATGAGATTACTGATGATCAAAGGTATTCCTACTGACATTCGTTGGTTAATTGAAGCACGGGTTCGATTGGCAGGTGAGTTTTCTGACTCTTTTATTTCACATCTGCCTGGCTTAGGAAGGAGCACCTATGCTAAAAAGAGAAGAGACAAAAGAATGTGTGTTTGTTATAAATGTGCTCGTATGTTTTGTAATACTCGTTGTCGTTTTTTAGGAATGGTGTCCGATAACCGCGAAGATAAGATTAACTTCATTATGGATGGCTTGAGTAAGGAGTCTTTGGATGACATATCTAAAACTCTTGAGACGCATCCCAGTGGATGTGTGTATCATGAAATTCGCATGTTATATGCACAATTCCAAAAGGAAAGACAAATGTTAAGTCTCGGGAATCTGACTCAAAAAGACCATGTTTGCCAATTTATAAGAAAATTGGATGGGAAGCTTGTCCCTGACGCATAGACGTCAATCAAGCCGTTACTTTTCTTGTAAATATTATATCTCTTTGTCTTTTCCTAATAATTGTAATTTTTTTTGTTGTTTTCTTTTATTTTCTCCGACAGGATCCGTACTTTTTTGACTATCACGATATTATTTCGCTACTAATCATCCTTTGAAAGATACTTGTGCTATTTTTACTCACCATTTTCAGGTCTTATAAATTCAACTCATCATTGCACTTTTGAAGACATCCAGAGTAAAACATGGAAGCCACTTCAAGAAGACGAGTTGAAAACATCTGTGTGTTTTGTGGTAGTAGTGTTGGTACTAAACCACAATACGTAGAAACAGCACATGAATTGGGTCGAGTCTTAGCTGCAAGGAATATGCACTTAGTATATGGCGGAGGCAATCTTGGACTTATGGGGATCGTTTCAAAGGCCATACAGGAAGGAGGCAGTCACGTTTTGGGAATCATCCCAAAACCCTTGGCAGAGGCAAATCTTATTGGATCATCAAACGAGAGAGTTAACCGTGCCAGGTATGTCGGAACTATTGTAGAAATGATTAACCGTGCTGATGCTTTTATCGCTTTGCCAGGTGGCTTGGGCACATTGGAGGAAATTTTTATAGTGTTATCTTGTGCGAACTTGAACATACACCAGAAACCAATTGGGCTGTACAACGTTGATGGATTTTATGATTTTCTTTGTGTGTTTCTTGATGATGCCCGAGAAATGGGTTCGTGTCAAAACCTTTGAAAGAACTCCTCTTTACTGCCAGAACTGCTCCGGATCTAATAGACCAACTCTTAGCCTATGAACCACAAGTTGACCCTATCATTTCAAAGATAAATTGGTCCGAGGACGATCGTGGTAAGAGGCGTCGGATTAATATGGATCTTAACCTTTAATTTCCTGTAGATTTCAGCTAATCAGGTACGACTTCTTAACTCTCCTTTTACTGTTTAAGACATTGGGGACAATGTCTCATTTAGGTTTGGGGGAGAGAATTAGTTGATCAGTACCTTGTTTTTAGTTTGTGTTATTTTTATTTTTAGTCCAAATTTTTTTGAAAAATACAAAAAAAAAAATTGAAATTTTTTCAAAAATTACAAAAATATTTTGCGTTTTGTGTTTTTATTTTGATTAAAAAGGTTAATTTGGTAAGAGATGGCTGAGTAAGGAGTTTTCACTCCTGAGACGTATCTCAAACCTATTTCGAAACAAGTTAATTTTTGTTTATTTCCTTTTGAATTATTTAATTTGTAATTCTCCATAAAATTGACTAAAATGGATCTTCATATGCTCAATTGGCAGGTATTATCAACATGCATAGTAACATACAGACATGAGCTAAAATTGAAAAGTTTGTAATATTCAGTACTCTAGTTTAATTGGAGGAAGCATCTAAAAAAACAGTGGAATAAAAAAAATCTGAGACTGAGATCCGAGTTATTAAGTCTGTAAGGGTGTTTTAACACCTAGTGCCCTAAAACCAACTGGTTTGGGAGTCACTGGCTCAAAGCTCGCTACATGGATCAAAGATGCTGCAAAAATATATATATCTGAAGTCTGAGTAATTAAGTCTGTAGGGGTATCTTAACACCTGGTGCCCTAAAGCCAACTGGTTTGGGAGCCACCGACCCAACACTCACTACATAGATGGAAGATATTGTATATAAATAAAAAAAATAGAGAAAAATCAAAGAAAAAATCAGAAAAATAAGAAAAATTATTCCATTGCTGCAAAAAGGTGTGAATTCTGATAAAACTTTAGGACAAAAATATTACTCTCTTATCAACTGCACTTATGACTGTTGTGGGTAAAAATGAGTTGTTTAATATTATGTTGGCTGTGTATGAAGAATGGTAAAAAATAATCGGAGAATTTACTTATTCTGTAATTTAGAAAGAAACAAAACAACTAGTAACTTGGAGTAGAAGTTTCACATGATTAGTTTCTAACATCTTTATTCTCTTTTCGCTTGTCTTTTTGTTTTGTGTGCATTAGTTTCACTACCTTTTTTCTTTTGTAAAATATTTGTGGGTATCATTGCTGTAAACCCTCACGAGACTACAACTCGTCCACTAGGGACACCTAGGGGTTTAAAGGCTTGTTGCATATGCTAAATGAAACTGTGATCCCTACGAAAATGGCTTAGTTAATTTATTTATGTTATTTTACTCTATGTTTTGCTCCAGGACTAGCAAAATGTTAGGTTTATGGGTGTGGTGAGTGGTAAATCTATCACTATTTTCCACTCATTTAACCTAATATTTTGTATAGTTTCTTGAGTTTTGTGAATATTTTGATGTGTTTTGTGTTATTTTGTAGATAAATAAAGTTTCAGGACACTCTGGAGGTGATTTGGGCCAAAACAGTGAAAATTGGACAAAAAAAGCATTTTGGTAATTTCCCGCATCGCGACGCCAAGACCTTCAGCGTCGCGACACCTAACATGCGCCGAACAGTGCTAACGTACGCCGGGTCCACGTGTCAGAATTTGAGAAAAGTTTTTGACTTTGCTAACGTGCGTCGTGCCACGTGTCACCATCACAACCGATCTGCTAACATGCGCCGTGCCACGTGTCAGCATCCTACGGTGCCAACGGTCACCATTGCCACGTGTGCCACGTGTCACTCCACGTCATTGCCATGTCATCAGCCACATCACCAGGTTCACCAAGTCAAACTGCCACCTCATTGCCACGTCATCATCAGCCAATCAGGAAGTGCCACGTGTCGCAATCATACGGTGCCGACAGTCCCTTTACCACGTGTAGCCATGTCAGCGCCACATCAGCATCAATTATTGGTTCTCTAATCGTTATCTGACACGTGGCGGATAAGAATCTAGCGACCAATAAGAAGCCGCCACGTGTCACAATAATTGAGTCTCCAACAACCTCGCCACGTGTCACCTTATCATCTTATCCAGAATCTGCAACCGACGAACCAGAGTGTGCCATGTCGAAAAATCTGGCGTCGCGACGCGAGCTGGGCATCGCGACGCGCGACCCCTACTGACCCCTACAAATAGAGAGCGAAATTTCAGTTTCAGATGTACCACACTCTCTCATCTCTTTGATGTAAAGATGGAGTTTCTCTCTCTACTTTCTTTTAATTTTTAGTTTTTCAGTTTTTAGTTTTGTAATTAATTTTAATTACGTTTTGTAATAATAGTAATTTACTTGTTTTTTTACTTTTTACAATTTTTACTATTTATCATGATGAGGTAACTTCCCCAGCTAGGGTGAAAGGTAATTCTTTTACTATTGCTATTTAGATTAATCTCCCTTAAATATAATATATTCACTATTTAAAATTTGACTTAAAAAGGATACCGCTATATTGGTCGGTTGGTAATTTAATTTTAATCTGGTTTAAACTTGACTAATCAAGGATACCGCCAGATTGGTCGGTTGGTAATATTATCACAAGTTTATATATTATTTTATGGGAGATATCTAAATTAGTAGTGGTAAAAATAATTCATTTTACCTTAGTATTTTATTTTATTGTAATTTACTTTTCAGTATTTACTTTACCGCATTTTTACTTTATGTCTTTTATTTTCAAGTTTTTACTAGCCCTAGTTATGTGTTGTAACTAAATTAGTTATCTGGGGTTGTGATGACTTTTAATATCACCGTTTTATAAGGGGTTAGATTATAGTTTGGGTATTATAAAGATTTATTTATTGAGTCTTAATCTAATACTTTTTCATTAACTGGCCATTAATAAAATGATCTGGTAATTTAAAATGAAATAGATATAGGGATTTTAGGTTTCAGCCTTAGACTCAATAGCCCACGATCTTCCTTGAGGATAGATAACCCTTTAATAGATTTCCTTACAGGATAGGAATATACCTGTCAGTCGGGGGTAGCCATGATTGGGACTTAAACTTAATGAATTCAGATAATTTGGTTGACATAGACATATAGTTCAATTGGGTTAAACTGTGTATTTGTGTCTGACCATCGACAGAGGCTTACACATAATTTAGTGTTCCAGTTTAATAAATCAATATATTACCCAACTTTAAGATAACCACTTCATCTTTAAAAGGATATTAAAAGAAATCACAACCCTAGATAGTTTTTAATATTGAATTTTCTTAAAACCTATTTTCGACAATTTTATTTACTTGCTTTTAAATTTAGAATCGTCACCATTTCAAATCGATCAATCAACCTGTTAGATACTAGTAATCATTTGACCTCATAAAATTAATAGTTTAGATATTAAGTCCTCGTGGGATCGATACTTTTTATACTACTTGAACGATACGTACGCTTGCGTTATACGTGTGTGTTTACGCCGGTCAATAACCATCACTACTTCTTTGAATTCGAATTCCTAAGATAACATCATCTTTTCCCATGTCTTTCATATCAAAGGTCGAATTCAATATTTTCTTCGTTGAGTTTATGACACTTAAATTTGGTCCCATGATGAGCATATCATCAACATATAAACATACAATGACAAATGAATCATTATTCATTTTCTTGATGTAAACACATTTATCACATTCATGATCCGAAATCCATGTGATAACATTGTATGATCGAATTTCTCATGCCATAGTTTGGGCGCTTGTTTAAGTCCATAAAGTGACTTCACAAGTTTACACATTTTTTTTTCTTGTCCTTTTGCTACAAACCCTTCAGGTTGTTCCATATAAATTTCTTCATCCAACTCACCATTTAAGAATGCAGTTTTTACATCCATTTGATGTATTTCCAAATTATAAATTGCTGCAATCGCTACTAACATCCTTATAGATGTTATTCTGGTTAATGGTGAGTATGTGTCAAAGAAATCAAGTCCTTGTTTTTGACGGTATCCTTTAGCTACCAAACGAGCTTTGTATTTATCAATTGCACCATCAGGCTTCAATTTTTTTGAAAATCCATTTGTAACCAATCGATTTGCAACATGATGGTAAGTCTACTAACTCCCACGTATGGTTTTGTAGAATGGATTCTACTTCGTTATTTGTTGCTTCCTTCCAATAAACAGATTCAGACGAAGTTATGGCCTCTTGATATGTTTGAGGTCCAGCTTCAGTGAGAAAGGTTAAAAAATCAGGTCCATAATCTTTTGCTATCTTGATTCTTTTTCCTATTCTAGGTTCTACAAATTTTCTTGGAGAGTTGATTTATTTGGTTCCAAATCCTTGTTTTGAACACCAGATGAAGAGGCCAACATCATTCCCATTCTCTTGATTAAATTCATGCATTTTTCGTTTATTTTTATCAAGTATATCCTTATAAAGAAATATATGCTCAAACCATTCAACATTATTAGACTCAATAATTGTATTTACTTGGATATCTGAAATTCCATATTTGATTACTAGAAAACGGTATGCTGCACTATTATTGGCATATCCAATAAACACACAATCAATGGTTTTTGGTCCAAGTTTAACTTTTTTAGGCAATGGAACTTGAACCTTTGCTAAGCAACCCCACACTTTCAGGATTTTGTATGCCGGTAGCCTTTTCTTCCATTTTTCATATGGAGATTTATCACTATTCTTTGGTGGAATTCTGTTTAAGATAGTGTTAGTTGTAAGTAACGATTCACCCCACATATTATGTGGTAAACCATAACTGTTAAACATGGAATTCATCATATTCTTTAGAGTTCTATTTTTCCATTCAGCCACCCCATTCTGTTATGGAGTGTAGGGTGATGTTGTTTGATGAATTATTCTATTAGAAGCACAAAATTCTGTGAATGCATTAGATTCATATTATTCGCCTCTATCAGATCGCAATATTTTGATCTTCTTCTCTAACTGATTTTCCACCTCAGCTTTATATGTCTTAAACATATTCAAAGACTCATTTTGCTATGTATCAAATATACATAACAGTATCTACTACTATCATATATAAAAGTGATGTTGTAATTCTTTCCACCACGACTTGATATTGATTTAAAATCACCCAAATCTGTATGAATTAATTCTAACAATTCATTTGATCTCTTAATCACAGATTTATATGATTTGCTAGCAAACTTTGATTCAACACATGTTTCACATTAGGCAATAAACCAAGATTGACCATTCTATGCATACATTGAAAGTTAATGTGACCAAGTCTAGCATGCCATAATGTAGAAGATTCAAGCAAGTAAACATAAGCCTTATTTATTTTATTAATAACATCATCAACAATTACATTGAGTTTAAAGAGCCCTTCAGAGAGGCAGCCATTTCCTACAAATGTTCCATTTATTCTTCTGGTTTTGAGGTTTAGGCTTAGACGCCTCTCCACTCTCAATGACATTTTCCTTGGCTTCAAATTCTGGGACATTCAGCCTTTCACTCTTGCGGTGATCTTCTTGCACCCTCAGTTTGAGAACCAAATCCTCCATTGACATATCAGACTTTTTATGCTTCAAATGTATCTTGAAATCATTCCAAGATTGAGGCAATTTTTCTATCACAGAACCGACATCAAACTGTACCGGTAGAACCGTGCCTTCAGCCGCAAGTTCATGGATAAGAATCTGTAATTCTTCCACTTGGTTGACAACAGTTTTTGAATCCACCATTTGGTACTTTAGAAATTTCCCAACAATAAAATTCTTTGAACCAGCGTCCTCGATCTTATATTTATTCTCCAGGGATTCCCACATATCCTTAGCAGTCTTATAAGATCTGTATACATCATACAAAGAGTCATCAAGACTATTCAGAATATAATTCCTACATAAAAACGCATTATGTTTCCATGCATCAATTGCATTGAGTTTTTCTGCAGGAATGTTATCTCCATCTGCCACAGGGCATTCTTCCTTGACGACATGTGCAAGGTTAAATGTTGTTAGATAAAACAACATTTTATGTTGCCATCGTTTGAAATCCAGTCTTTTGAACTTGTATGGTTTCTCAACATGAGGCTTCACAACATTCGCATATTGTTCCATTGATTTCTGCTATAGAATTTTTGAAGAACAATCAACGAATTTAAAATATTTTATTGAAACAGAACCTTTCAAATAAAATACAAACCAAAAATAATGATATTATAGACAAGTAATCAATATCAAATCAACATGAAACTTACAATACAAGTGATCAAACAACAAAACAGCAATCCGACTTTTATAGATTGAGGCTAGCGTAATGATATGTCATATAGCAGAATTTCGCCCCTACTCTTGTTCTTGTAGTTTGACGGACGTCTGCTACCAGGATTCAACAATCTGGAAGTCGAAATTCTGCACTGAAAATCGACCACGTCATCATCAGCCAATCAGGAAGTGCTACGTGTCGCAATCCTACGGTGCCGACAGTCTCTTTCCCACGTGTCGCCACGTCGTCGCCACGTCATCGCCACGTCAGCATCAATAATTGAGTATCTAATCCTTATCTGACACGTGGCGGATAAGAATATCAGCGACCAATCAGAAGCCGCCACGTGTCACAATAATTGAAGTCCAACCACCTCGCCACGTGTCACCTTATCAGCGTATCCAGAATCTTCAAACCGGCGAACCAGAGCGTGCCACGTCGACAAAATCTGGCGTAGCGACGCTTAGGGATCTGGCGTCGCGACGCTGGAAGCTTATCGCGCCTATAAATTGAGCTCGAGATTTCAGAATTGAAGGCACCACTCTCTCTCTTTATTCTATCTAAAGAGAGAGTTCTCTCTCTAGATTCTTTAGTTTTTAGTTTTTTTAGTTTTTTTAGTTTTTTAATTTTTAGTTTTGTAAATAATTTTAATTACGTTTTGTATTAATAGTAATTTAATTTTTACTTTTTACTTTTTACAGCTTTTACTATTTACCATGAGGAGGTAACTTCTCCAGCTATGGTGAAAGGTAATTCTTTTACTGTTACTATTTAGATTAATCTCCCTTAAAAATAATATATTCACTATTTAAAACCTGACTAATAAAGGATACCGCCAGATTGGTCGGTTGGTAATTCATTTTAATCTGGTTAAACCTGACTAATAAAGGATACCGCCAGATTGGTCGGTTGGTAATTTAATTTTGGTTCCGCCTTTATGGCTGGTTGGACTTAATTTGACTTAATCAGGTTACCGCCTATATGGCTGGTTGGAAAAAGAATCACAAGTCTATATATTATTTTATGGGAGATATCTAAATTAGTAGTAGTAAAAGTAATTCCTTTTACCTTAGCATTTTATTTTATTTTACTTTTCAGTTTTACTTTATGTCTTTTACTTTTCAGTATTTTTACTTTATGTCTTTTATTTTATTTAAGTTTTTACTAGCCCTAGTTATATGTTAATTATCTGGAGTTGTGATGAATTCTAATATCACCGGTTTATAAGGGGTTATTTTATAGTTTGGGTAATTTAAAGGTTTACTTATTAAGTCTTAAGCTTAATGCTTCTTGTTGTCTGATCACCAATAAGATTGATGTGGTAAATCTAAAATGAACTAGACATAGGGATTTTAGGTTTCAGCCTTAGAACTTAATAGCCCACGATCTTCCTTGAGGATAGATAACCATTTAATAGATTTCCTTACAGGATAGGAATATACCTGTCGGGCGGGGGTAGCCATAATTGGAACTTAAACTTAATGAATCCAGATAATTTGGTTGACATAGACATATGGTTCAATTGGGTTAAACTGGGTATTTGCGTCTGACCATCGACAAAGGCTTTTGCATAATTTAGTGTTCCAGGTTAGTAAACTGATTTATTACACAAACATAAAATAACCACTTCATCTTTAAAATAATATTAGAATGATTCACAACCCTAGATCTTTGTGTCTTTTGTTATTTTCCTTAGTATTTTCTTTTGTCTTTTTATTTATTTATTTTGTAAAACCACTTTCAACCAATCAAACAATCATTCTCTTCTCCATCTAATTAGATATTTGTAAATAAATAGTATCAATAATTAATAACAATAATAGGAATTAAGTCCTCGTGGGATCGATATTTTTATACTACTTGAACGATACGTGCGCTTGCGTTATACGTGTGTGTTTACGCCGGTCAAATTTCCTCAAAAATAAGAGCCATCTGTAGAGGATCTGATTAATGAAATATTAAGAAAATAGCTGGAAGAAAACTTGAAGAATACGACCAGGCTTAAAGCATTAATTCAGAGTCAAACGTCATCCTTGAAAACACTAGAAGCCCAAGTGAGACAGCTAGTCAACAACCAGAGCTATATACCACAAGATACATTATCAAGTGACACTAAAGATGCCCCATAAAATTATTAGATTATAAGGACATCATAAAGTAGAGAGGCAAAACTATATATAGATACTCAAGTGTCCTTTCAAGGTTCTGAGAAAACAGAATCTAGAATTTATCTAAAGAACCCTTCATTTATTGAGTCCATTTACGAGGAAGTTGTGAAATAAAAAGTTGGGCAAGTGCATCTAGGTGAGCATATTGAAAATCTCATTATACAAAAGGACACATCACAACATGGGGAAGTTAACATTATTGACATTGCCTATGAACTTGACAGAATAGCACAACCATTCCAAGTCAAGCATTCTACAAGACCCCATGATAATCTATCTTTCCATTCAAGACCTCCTAAAGATAAAAGCTTAAATAATGTGACATAGGCACATAATATAGATGAACTTTATTTGCCATCTCATGCTTGGAAGAGGAGCTTGAATAGTAATGCTCATAGGGCTGTCCTGTTTAGGACGTCCAAAACTACATTGAAGCCTCATTAAAGGAAGTTCTAAATTTGAAGCCTCATTAAAGGACGTCCAAGATTATAAATTAAATGTTTCTTGGGAGGCAACCCAAGCATTTCTAAATTTTTCTTATGTTTTATTTTATTTTTATTTTATTTATTGTGTTATTTTTTTTTTGTACTTATGTGTATCTTTTCTTCGATGATCCAGGTTTCAATATAAGTTTAGGGGTGGTGATTTTGGCTTCATTCTCCAACAGATAAATTTCTACATCACCATCGCTTAATCTAGGGAGTATCTATTTTTTTCACTCTATTTTTATTTTTCAACATTGAAGACACTATTTATGTTAGGTTTAAGGGTAGTAAATAAAAATTTATGTTTTTATTTAAAAAAATTTGAGTCGTGTTTTAGTTAAAATATTATATGCATATGATATAGATTTGATATGCATTTAAATTTCTGGCTATTAGAAAATGATAAACGTTAATTAATGTCAACGTTAAATTCTTAAATTGATTTTTTTTTAATATGATCTTTGCATATTCAAGCACTTACATCAATATTGTTTTAGTTTAGGTTTTGAATTTGAGATTGAAGTAATTTGAATTGAGGTAATTGGATTGAATGAATGACTGTTATCCTAAATATCTATCTTTATCTTAAAACTGCATGAAGGCTAGTGTTAGCCCCTTAGACTGATTGCTCAAAGAAATGGGGAACGAGTGCCATTGGCGGCCACCAAGCACTCATAAGAAGTGCATGGCTTGGGTGGGCTGTGTGTGTGGGCAGTTGGTGCTGTCTGTGGGCAGTTGGTGCTGTCATTGGGAAGTTGATGTTGCCTTGGGCAAGGAAGTTGTCGTGCACATGCAAGGGAATTGACTTCACATGGAACACAATGGGAAGTAGTTGCGAGAAGTTACGGAGTAACTGGCGGCAACTGCCCCACATGGGATATGTGGGGAATGTTCTTGCAAATTGTGGGGAATTTCATTGGCTTGTATTTGTGCATGTAATTACTTAGGTGTCATGTATTCTCATAGCAGTTGGGATGTAACTGATGTTTGTGTATTTATTGGCTGGTGCCTATTGGGCCAGCACACCCTATGGTAGTTGGAGTGTAACTGCCGCTAGTATATATTGTATTTGTGAAGAACATGCAAGAGAGATGACAAGTGAGCAAACATAACAGTGAGATGCGTAGGTGCGTATGATTGTTAGTTCATTGTAAGTATTTGCATGTTGTAGCACGATTCCTTGTAATTACTTTGGTGAGTAAAGAAAATATTGGGTGTGTTTGCCCGTAAAGCTTTCTGTGTCTTATATTGACTTGATGCATGTGTTACATGTATGTTTGTTGTAAATGTGTGTGAACATTGTTGGGTTGCTGCTTGTGATTTACGTTGGTGCACAAAGGGAAGGCTGACTAAGTTGGGTGAACTTAGTGCCGCATTGGGCTAAGAAAACTTGGGGTTGAAATTTAGTCGTGTGACAACTGGTATCAGAGCGTCGTCTTTGTCTGATGGCGGGCGGAACTAACACTGAACTAAAAGAGCGGGTGGAAAAGTTGGAGGCACTCATGGGGGAATTTAGCCGGGAGACTGTTCATCATTTTTTTTTATGGAGCAATTGGCAGAGGAAGTCATAGGCCTTCAGAATAAACTTGAAAGGCAACGAGTCGATGCAGAGGAACAAATTGCTATAGTCACTAAAGACTGTGTGGATTTGGTGGATGCGTGAAAAGTGAGTAAGGAGGAGATGATGGGGGACATCACTTTTCTAAAGAGGGCACTGGGGTGTGGACAACCTATTGGGGGTGAGGCCGCGACCAAGTTGAAATTTCCTGAATCAAAACCATTTGGTGGTGCTCAAAATGTGAAGGAGTTGGAGAACTTCTTATGGGACATGGATCAGTATTTCAGGGCTGCTCATGTTCTTGAGGGCAAAAAAAGTTACCATCGTAAGCATATACTTGGCAGGTGATATGAAGTTGTGGTGGCGAACTCGGCTAGATGATGATGAATCAGCGGGGCGTCCCAAGATTGAAACATGGGAGGCGCTGAAAAATGAGTTGAATGATCAATTCCTCCCCACCAACACAACGTGGATTACAAGGGAATCCTTGAAAAGTTTGAAGCAAACTAGTTCCATTCGAGACTATGTGAAGCAGTTTAGTTCCTTGATGTTAGACATAAGAAACATGTCCGAGGAGGACAAACTTTTTAACTTCATGTTTGGATTGCAAACTTGGGCACAAAATGAATTGTGGAGGCAAGGTGTGCGTGACTTGCTTACGGCCATGGCAGCAGCGGATTGTCTTGTGGACTATAGTCCTAGTTCTTCAACCAAGTCCAAACCTATTCCGAAGGGCAAGAGAAAAGAGAAGTACAAAGATTCAAAGAAGAGAGAAACAAGGAAGAACAATGATGGGAAAAGGAAGTCACAAGATGATACGAAGTCCAAAGGGGTGAACAATAACAACAAGGGCTGTTTCATCTGTGACGGTCCACATAGGACAAGAGATTGTCCCAAAAATGAGAAATTGAATGCAATTGTGGCTGCGAAAATGGACAAGAAAAGGAAAGGAGACTCGGTCGGGCCTATTCGGATGAACTTTCTTCAGTTGGTGAATACAATTCGGGAAGGCGGATTTGATAATGGCTTGATGTATGTCCAAGTCCTCATCAATGGGAAAAACAGTGAGGGCAATGGTGGACACTGAGGCTACACACAACTTTGTTGTGATGGGAGTTGTCAAGTTGCATTTGGATGAGTTTGAGTTGATTTTGGGGAATCAATTTTTCATCCATGACAAGGTTATGGTGATGCCTTACTTGGCGGGTCTTCTGTTCGGTGACAAGGACCAACCATACTTTGTCCATACTGTTGGAAAAATATGCGGGAGTAAACGGGCTGAGGGACATCGGGAATTTGTCTCAGCCTTACAGATTGAGAGTGGGTTGAAGCGCGGGGAGGAAACATATTTTGCGGCACTCATAAAAGTCAAAGTGGGAAAGACAGTGGATGTGCCTGATGCGGTTGCGGAACTGTTGATGGAATACAAGGATATAATGCCTCCGAAGTTGCCGAAGTCCCTTCTACCCCGAAGACCCACTAACCCCAAGATAGAATTAGTCTCTGGTACTCGGTCGCTGATGAGAGGAAAATATATCAATATTTACCACCCATTTGACATAATATTTTATTTATTTTCTCGGGTTTGATGAACATTTTTATTTATTTTTATATATTTTGCAGATAAATAAAATTTTGGGACTCAATGGAATCAACTCAGGGTTAAAACGACGAAAAATGGATGAAAAAATGAAAAACGGGAAAACTATTATTCACGCGTCACGATGCGCACACTTCTCTGTGTTGCGACGCGCCTCAATTATACAGCCTGCCGACACGCGTCATCACTTACGTCATCACTACATCATTATTGATCCAGCGTCGCGATGCACATGATCGTCTGCGTCGCGACGCACTGACAAACGCGTGCCACGTATCAACATCTCAGCAAGTAGCATACATGTGTCAACAATCAACACGCGTCGTGACGCGCAAGCCCGAATTTTGCCTATAAATTGAAGTTGATTTCATATAGAAAATTCATACTTTCCTTAGCTTTCTTAATAAGGAACTGATGATTGTATCTTGTTTGTATATATATTAATAGTAATGTATTTTTATTTTTAATATTAGTAATAATAGTTTGTTTATTTTATCTTTCTTTTATATTTTGTAGTTAATTTCCACTGGGGGAAGGTGAAACTTTTATTATGATAATTTAGATTAATCTCCCTTAAATTATAATATATAAATAATTTTAACCTGACTTAATTGGATACCGCCTATATGGTCGGTTGGTAATTCATACAAATTTATATATTATAATAAGGAAAATTTCTAGATTTAAAATAGTAAAGGTGGATCCTCTAACCCCAATATTTTATTTTTAATCTTGGGAAGTGATGAAACACAATATTCACAAGTTTAATAATTGATTTTCTTTATTTAATGTGTGATGCTTTGGCTTATTTATTGAATCTTGACCTTAATGCTTCTTGTTAACTGATCACCAATAAGATTGATGTGGTAAACTTAAAATGAACTTGGAAAATAAATTTTAGGTTTCAATCTTAGGTTCAATAGCTCACGATCTCACCTTAGAGATTTCCTTCCAGGATATGAATATACCTGTCGGACGTGGGTAGCCACAATTGGAATTTGAACTTAATGAATTCGAAGTTTCTTAATTAACATAGGAATATAGTTAATTGGGTTACTTTGGGTATTTGCATTCGACCATCGGAAGAGGCTTTTGCATATCTTCATGTTCCAGGTTAACAACTGATTTATTACACATGTATAGGAGAATCAATTCATAATTAGAATAATATTGGGCGGATTCACAACTCTAGATATTTTCTTTATTATTAATTTCCTTTGTTTGTATTTATATTTATATTTAATTATTTAATTAAACCATCTTCAACCAACAACCAATCTCTTCTTACCCCAATTAGATACTTGTAAATAAATATTTTTAGAATTTAAGTCATTATGGGATAGATATTTTTATACTACTTGAGCGATACGTGAGCTTACGTTACGTGTGTGATTTCACCCCATCAGCCGCCTACCCAAGTACCTTATAGAATGAGTCTTAAGCAAGCGCGGTGGCAAGAAATGCTTGCTGAATTTGATTTTGAGTGGGATCCCCGACCTGGGAGGCACAACCAAGTTGCGGATGCTCTTAGTCGCAAGGCTGTGGTGGAGTCACCTGTGGCAATCTTAGTTTTGGAGAGTGATTTTCTAGACCGAATTAGAGAGGTATCATCATTGGATCATGTTTATTAACGACTAGTGGGGAAAGTTGCTGATGGTCAAGTCTGAAAGTATTGGATAGATGCTGGTACGCTCTATGCAAAATGGGGAGGCCCTTTTGTCCCGAGTTATGGGAACCTCAGCAGAGAGTTACTGAGGGAGACACACGATGCTCAGTGGGCAGGACATCCAAGTGTTAATAGAACATTGGCTTTGCTGGCTCGGAGTTGGTATTGGTCGAGGATGGAACATGACGTTGAGGCCTACGTGAGATCTTGCCTAGTGTGTCAGCTTGAAAAAACAGAGCGAAAGAATGAGGCATGGATGTTACAACCTCTGCCCATTTCGGAACAACCATGGAAGAGTGTTTTTATGGATATCATTGGGGGATTCCTAATAGTTCAAGGATATGGTTCAGTTCTGGTTATCGTGGATCGATTCTCGAAGTATGTTATGTTTATAGCAGCGCCGCATGTGTGCCCTGCGGAGGAAACTGCACGCTTATTCTTCATAGATGTGGTGAATCACTTTGAGTTACCGCAAGACATAGTGAGTGATCGAGATGCACGATTCACATGTCGATTTTGGACTGAAATATTTTGCTTGATGGGGTCAGACTTGAAGTTTTCTATGATAAATCATCCTCAGACCGATGGTCAGACGGAGAGGGTGAATTGGTTGCTGATAGAGTACTTGGGGCATTATGTGACTGCAAGCCAGAAGAATTGGGTGGAGCTGTTGGATGTGGATTAGTTCTCGTACAACTTGCATAAGAGCTCATCGACGGGGATGAGCCCATTTGAGATAGTGTTGGGGCAGAAGCCACTGACCCTGCGTGAGGTGATCAAGCAGAGCACTGGGGGCAAGTGTCCTGCTGTGTATAGATTTACGCGAGAGAAGCATGAGTTACTGGAAGAGGCGAGAGATAGACTTGAGAAGACACTGCGCCGAATGAAGAAGTATGCTGATAAGAAGAGGAGGCTGCTGGAATTTCATGTGGGTGACCAAGTGTTACTGAAATTGACTCCTCATATTTGGAAGAAGATCAGCAGCAAGATAGTGCACCGCGGGTTGGTGCGAAAATATGATGGTCCATTTGAAGTAGTGAAACGAGTTGGTTAAATAGCTTATCGGTTGAGGTTGCCGGATAAGATCAAGGTGCATCCTACATTTGTTTCTTAAAACCCATCCATGAAGACAAAGATGAGAGTCAGGATCAGAAAAGTCAAGCTCCGCCAACAATTCGGAAACAATTTGACATGCAAATTGAGAAGATATTGGATCCCAGGGTGATGCGGCAGAGTAAGAAGAATCGGCAGATAGATTTCTTAGTTCATTGGAAAGGTTGCGCAGAGGCCGACGTAACTTGGGAACAAAATACTACTTTGTGGCAGTTTGAGAAGGCAGTTTAGGCATGTCTTGACTCAGTTGCGACGAGGGTGTCATCTAGTTCATATGGGGGTGGTTTGTTAGCCCCTTAGACTGGTTGCTCGAAGAAATGGGGAACGAGTGGTGTTGGTGGCGGCCAAGCACTCGCAAGAAGCGCATGGCTTGGGTGGGCTGTATGTGTGGGCAATTGGTGCTGTCTTAAGGGGAGTTGCGCTGACACATGTGGGCAGTTGGTGTTGTCTGTGGGCAGTTGGTGTTGTCCTTGGGAAGGTTATGTTTCCTTGGGCAAGGCAGTTGGCGTGCACATGCAAGGGAGTTGGCTTCACATGTAACACAAAAGGAAGTAATTGTAGGAAGTTACAGAGTAACTGGCGGCAACTGCCCCACATGGGACATGTGGGGAATGTGCTTGCAAGTTGTGGGGAAATTCGTGGGCTTGTATTTTTGCATGTGATTACTTATGTGTCATGCATTCCCATAGCAGTTGGGATGTAACTGTTTTTTGTGTATTTTTGGCTGGTGCCTATTGGACCAGCACACTCTAGGGCAGTTGTGGTGTAAATGTCGCTAGTATATATTATATTTGTGAAAAACATGCAAGAGAGAGAGGACAAGTGAGCAAACATAACAGTGGGGTACGTAGGTGTGCATGATTGTTAGTTCATTGTAAGCTTTTGCATGTTGTAGCACGGTTCCTTGTAATTACTTTGGTGAGTAAAGAAAAAGTTGGGCGTGTTTGCCCGTAAAGCTTTGTGTGTCTTGTATTTATTTGATGCGTGGGTTGCTTGTGTGCTTGTTGTGAAGGTGTGTGAACATTGTTGGGTTGCTGCTTGTGATTTGCGTGGGTGCCCAAAGGGTAGGCTGACTAAGTTGGGTGAACTTGGCAAAGAAAACTCGAGGTTGAAATTTAGCCATGTTATAGCTAGCATATTAAAGAGTCACCTATAAATAACATTTAAGTGTAAAGCTACCATGAGGAGAAGTATTACCCTAAAGGGTAGTGTGAAAGTTCATTAAAAAGGAACAAAATAAATGCTAAAGCCAATATACATGAACTTAATGATAAGATAGAGACTTAAAGATACATAAGTTGGTTTGACCTAGGGGTGAACACAATTTCGGGTCAAACCGCGAACCGCACCGAACCGAACCGCGCGGTTTGAAAAATTATTAAAAATAATTTTGAACCGCACCGAATCGAACCGCAAATTTCGGGTCGGTATGCGGTTTTAACCCATGTCAAATCGTGAACCGCCCAAATCGCAAATTTTGACTCGAACCGCGACCCGAACCGCATAAACCGCCGACTCGCGTTCAAATTAAATATTATTTTATATTTTTCTTCTTCTTTAACTATGAAGATTAAGATATTTAATGATCATATAACAATATGTAATGAATAAATGAAAATTATATATTTTTTTCTTCAATTATAATGTGAAAACACATAAAATTTTCTTAAAAAATTTATAATCCAAACCGCCGACCCGAACCGCCCAAATCGCTAAACCGCCAACCCGAACCGCCGCGGTTTTCCTTATCAAATTTGCGGTTTCGTTTTCTAATTTCCCAAACCGCCAACCCGCGCGGTTTGAAGTAAAAAACGAAAAAACCGCCCCGAACCGCACCGCGAACACCCCTAGTTTGACCTATTCTATTTTGATTGTCGAGATGAAAAATTATGAAGATTGATGATCTGAGGGATAAAATATAATGAGATTGATTCACACACACACTGCAAGAATTTAATTGAGATGAATTTGATTTTTGAATGAAGTTATGACTGCTTGTATTTTGAAGTTTTCTTTGAGTCATTGGCATCTTATATAATATTTTTTGAGGTATTATTGTGAGAATCTGACCATGTTATATCTATTGCGTATTTTTATATTTGTTTATTTAGTAGTTTTAGATGATATTTGTGGGTGTCATCGCTGATAGCTCTCACGAGACGATAACTTGACCATCAGAGCTGCCTAAGAGTTTAAAAACTTATTGCATATGCTAAATACAATCGTGATCCTTACGAAAGTGGCTTACTTAATTTATTATTATTTATTTTGTTATTTTTAATTGGTCATTGCTTGAGGACAAGCAATAATAAAGTTTTGGGGTGTGATAAATACTTATAATATATACTTTTCAAGTACATTTGCCATTGATTTCCTCTAAATTATATTCTTAAATGTGTTAATGTACTAATATTTATTATTTTATTGTTTAGGATGTATTATATGGAAAATTAAGCAAAAAATGAGTGAGAACCAGAAATTCCCGATTTATACCAATGACTTCCTAATTTGATCAGCCTTTATTATTTTGAATATAACTTTCTCATACGATATCCAAATAAGATGATTCAAGTTGCGTTGGAAACAAGACTCAATTATATACAATTTTATAGCTTATAATATCAATAACTGAATCGGAATCCTTCTTGGCCAAAATCAAGCTTGAAATTGTTAGTTCTGTATTGTCTACCAGTGTCACGACACAAGCTAGTTAAAAGGCATTCTAGTGACTTGAAAAGGTTTGTGGCATGCCACAAAGACTTTGTGACACGCCACCAATTCAATAAGTGTAAAATTAAATATGAAACTTTATTTTTATGATATCTATATAAGGGGAACATTTAGGGTTACTTCACATTTATTTTGTGAGAAAATAAGTCTTTTTAGAGGCCAAAACACTCTCTAAACACAGTAATCATTTAAGAACAACCAAGAATAAGAAGATCGACTAAGGATTAAGAATAGAGATTGAAAAATTTAGAAATTGAAAATTGACGACCTTCATAACTTGTTTTCTTTATCCCTTCTTTATTAATTCTTTTTTCTTTATTATGTTAATACCATGATGTTTTTGCTTATCTTATTTATCATGAACTAGATCGTATTCTAGGATTGTAATCAAACTCAATATAAACTTTTTTAATTGAATCTTTTTATAATTGATTTATGACATTCCATTTGGATTATTTATCATTCTCTATGCATAATGCATTATATTACTTGGCCAAAAAATTTGATAGATGTGGCAAACCCTAGGAAACTTGGAAAATAGACTTTTGATTTAGCGTTGAAAATTGATAACTCATGATCTCATTCCATTGAATAGATTTCCGTATAGGATGGAAATATACATGTGAGGAATGCATAGCTATAATTAGAACTTGATCATAATGAGTTTGACTTAAATAAATTATCATAGCAATATAGATAATTGAACTAAGTTAGACGTTTTTACTTGACCATCGGAAGAGGCTTATAGATAACTTCGTGTTCTAGATTAATAATTCATTATAGTTGATCATTTATAAAGAGAGGAGAAAGATTTAAGCGAATATTGTGGGAAAATTGTGATCATAGGTTCTTCTTACCTTATTATATTCATTTGTTTAAATTTACTTTTCTTTTACTTTAATTTATTAGTTAATATATCTTCTTTCATAATTGCTAGTTTAGATAAGATTTGGATTGAGATAATTTAGTATTTGACAATTGACATTAATAATAATTTTATGTGAAATCGATATTTTTATATTATTTGTACGATACGTAAACTTGTTTGCTATATAAAATCGCTAACATTTAGCTTTGTTGGGTTTAGTCTTTCTTGATGATTCATATGCCAGTTTAGTCAAAATTGTGTTAGTCAAAATTGCCCACCTCTTTGGAAAAAAAAATCTTTAAAAAATTACAACTAAGATGAAGAAATGTCCTAGAGCTTTAAAAATAATGATATTTGTGAATTAATTCAAGAAAGTGACATAGATGTGAGAGGATAAATCCATTTCTAAGAGTTTGAGAAAGAGAAAAGAGAAACTTGAAAGGGTGGTGTGGCTTAATGATGTACAGTCCAGTATCTCATTTTGGGGTTTTGGGTTCGAATCCAAATGGTGCGTTTCTTATAAGAGCCTGAGACAGTCGAAAATTTTACATGTTCCGCTTAAGCTCAGAACGGGTGGTTTGACGATGGGATTTCCAACGATTTAATTTTTTTTTTTCAATAAAGATAATTCTAAAAACATATAAGATTAATTAAAAAATGAGGGTCGCTGCATAAACTGAGAGTGAAATATCACTATTCTAGAATTAGTCAAACATGCAATCCATTTTAAAATGGATGAAACTTTTGATAAAGGAAGAATTTGAGGCCCATAATATACTATTCAAAGCTTGTGGAGAAACAAATGTAACTGCATTAGAGCCTCAAATTCATCTATTTAGTTTTGTTACGAGCTCATTATTCACTTCAAGGGTAGAACTATTTGTACACTAATTATTACTTTAAACACTAAAATTTAAAATTAGAAAAATCAAAATCTACATGGAACTCTCTTCCTAATTCCAAACATAACCAAATTATAATTTGTGAAGTTACAAATATAACCTCTCTCTTCTTCTTTTCTCAATCTTTTAATACTCCCACATGACCATTTTCTTCATCATATGAATATGAAGATAGAAATATTTCAGCTTTGGTCTGCAACCCAGAATATAATAAAATTATCATATCACTCATACAACAATCCAAAAATACATTGTCACACATTCCAATATATTAAAAATCACTAAATAAATAATAATTGAATTACACATATTTTTTATTTATTGATTGTGTTGACGGTGGATTTTGGTCTCAGGGTAATATTGGAATATCACCTCCGAGGTAATCCTCCTTCAATAGTGAATTTGTTTGGTTATAGGGGACCAAAAGCAAATTTAGCGAAAAACAGATAAACACACCAATCAACAAAGAGATTTAACGTGGTTCGGTGGATTTGGATCCGACCTACGTCCACGGACACAAACGGGATGATACTTTTATTACTTAAACACTCTTTTCGGGTCTCTTTTTGTTTTCTACAAGTCAGAGCTTGAAGATTCAGATCCCTAATTTTTTGATGCCTTTTACACATATTATGCCCTCCTATTTATAATGGTGAAGAAATCATATTCCTATTTGTACAAGAATTTCCTAGTTGAAACAATTTCCTTTTCCCATAAGGATTCCTAGTCAAAACTATTCTCTTTTCCCATAAGGATTCCTAATTAAAACTACATTCACTTCTTTTATCCTATTTGGACACTGACTCATCAATTTTCCCCATGAAAGTAGGATAACTTATCTTCTGGAGCATATCTCGCCATATTCCCGGTCTTCATGAGGTCGGTCATGATGGTCCTTTGTGCTGAGAATGCTTCTACCGATCTGATAGTGCTCGGTCATCCGAACCAAAGTGGTCGGTTATCGGATCATAAAGTTCTCGGCCACTCACTCATGTGGTCGGGTTGGTATTAATGATCTTTGACCAAGGAGAAAATTACACTTTTGCCCCTGTCGTGCTGTTTTAAATACCATAGTGCCTAAAAACACCATCAACATCTGTCCCCTAGTTCTCGGTAACAACGAGTTTGCGAGTTGATGCCGGGAACTATAAAAAAGAGGGTGTGCCGATGAATCCGTCGGTGGTCACTCCAGGAATCGCAGAGAAAAATGCCTTGGCTGCAAATCTGGTCCTTCCTGCCACCCTCATGTGCTCAGTCAACGAGGATCACGATATCTACCTGTGGAGACAATGCTTTGCCCTTATGCTGACGACGACCGACTCGGTGGGACGTAAACCGACCCCGAGCTGAAATGAACACTTGGCTCCGGGGGAAATGTTACGTCCCCAGACCAAAAGGACGGACTCGGTGGGACATGACCCGACCCCGAGCTGAGAAGAACACCTGGCCCTGGGGGGATGTCACGTCCCCAGACCAAAAGGACGGACTCGGTGGGACACGACCCGACCCCGAGCTGAGATGAACACTTGGCCCTGTGGGAATGTTACATCCCCAAACCAAAAGGACGGACTCGGTGGGACATAACCCGACCCCGAGCTGAGATGAACACTTGGCCCTAGGGGAATGTTACGTCCCCAGACCAAAAGGACGGACTCGGTGGGACACGACCCAACCCCGAGCTGAGATGAACACTTGGCACTGGGGGAATGTTACGTCCCCAAACCAAAAGGACGGACTCGGTGGGACATGACCCGACCCCGAGCTGAGAAGAACACCTGGCCTTGGGGGGATGTCACGTCCCCAGACCAAAAGGACGGACTCGGTGGGACACGACCCGACCCCGAGCTGAGATGAACACTTGGCCCTGGGGGAATGTTACGTCCCCATACCAAAAGGACGGACTCGGTGGGACGTAACCCGACCCCGAGCTGAGATGAACAATTGGCCCTGGGGGAATGTTACGTCCCCAGACCAAAAAGACGGACTCGGTGGGACACGACCCGACCCCGAGCTGAGATGAACACTTGGCCATGGGGGAATGTTACGTCCCCAGACCAAAAAGACAGACTCGGTGGGACGTAACCTGTCCCGAGCTGAGAGAAACCAAGTGACCTCGGTGGAACGAATCCAGCCCCGAGCCGAATAAACAAGTGGCCTCAGCGGAATGAATCCAGCCCCGAGCCGAATAATCCAAGTGGCCTCGGCGGAACGAATCCATCCCCGAGCCGAATAATCCAAGTGGCCTCGGCGGAACGAATCCAGCCCCGAGCCAGGTAATCTAAGTGGCCTCGGCGGAACGAATCTAGCCCCGAGCCGAATAAACAAGTGGCCTCGGCGGAACGAATCCAGCCCCGAGCCAGGTAATCTAAGTGGCATCGGCGGAACGAATCCAGTCCGAGCCAAATAAACAAGTGGCCTCGGCGGAACGAATCCAGCCCCGAGCCAGGTAATCTAAGTGGCCTCGGCGGAACGAATCCAGCCCCAAGCCAGGTAATCTTTGGGACTTGCTCAGAAGGGAATTGAATCAACCTTGTAAAGCCCTACCGAATCTGACACGGGCGTCCCCTTGCCAGACCAGCGAAAAACAAAATCAAAACTTTGAATAAGACCAAAAATGTGGGGTGACTCGGTACTTGTCCCAAAAGAAAACTTTTTACAAATGTAAACAACAGCACGGATGCCTCAAAACAGCATCCTGCACGAGGCCTCCAAAACACAATTCTGAATCTTTCAATTCAGTGTCCCGGCGAACCAGGATTTGGATCAGTTGAGCCTTTGAATGGTGAGGGTACATCCTCTACACGTCGGGTCACTGTGGAGCATGTGTATTGTATGAGGGCTCCTCCTTACCACGCTGGAGCAGGCACACGCTACAGGGGCACAACGCATCCCCGTGCTGCACCTCTCTCGGATCCAAATGATGAATGGATCAAAGAGTGTCCGGGATAGTAAGGGTATACTCCTCCTTAGGCCCGGTATCACTGGAGCTAGCAATCGTCACGGGGGCCTCATCACTCCCCGTGCTATGCTTTCCCACGGATCCATTACATCGGGTAGGTGAGGATCAAATAGTGTTCGACACATTAAGGGCATATTCCTCCTTATGTTCGGTAACACTGGAGCAAGCAATCGCCACAGGGGTATCATCTCTCCCCGTGCTATGCTTCTCACGGATCTTATGCATCGAGTATGTCCCTGAGGACCTCGAGCCAAGGGAGATACTTGGTTCTGGGGGAATGTTACGTCCCCAGTCCGAAGGGCTGACTCGGTGGGACGTACCTCGACCCCGAGCTGAAAAAGGCACTTGGACCTGGGGGAATGTTACGTCCCCAGTCCGAAGGGCTGACTCGGTGGGACGTAACCCAACCCCGAGTTGAGAAAGGCACTGGACCTGGGGGAATGTTACGTCCCCAGTCCGAAGAGCTGACTCGGTGGGACGTACCCCGATCCCGAGCTGAAAAAGGCACTTGGACCTGGGGGAATGTTACATCCCCAGTCCGAAGGGCTGACTCGGTGGGACGTAACCCGACCCCGAGTTGAGAAAAGCACTTGGACCTGGGGGAATGTTACGTCCCCAGTCCGAAGAGCTGACTCGGTGGGACGTACCCCGACCCCGAGCTGAAAAAGGCACTTGGACCTGGGGGAATGTTACGTCCCCAGTCCGAAGGGCTGACTCGGTGGGACGTAACCCGACCCCGAGTTGAGAAAGGCACTTGGACCTGGGGGAATGTTACGTCCCCAGTCCGAAGGGCTGACTCGGTGGGACGTAACCCGACCCCGAGTTGAGAAAGGCACTTGGACCTGGGGGAATGTTACGTCCTCAGTCCGAAGAGCTGACTCGGTGGGACGTAACCCGACCCCGAGCTGAAAAAGGCACTTGGACCTGGGGGAATGTTACGTCCCCAGTCCGAAGGGCTGACTCGGTAGGACGTACCCCGACCCCGAGCTGAAACAAACATCGATCTCGGCGGTACAAGAGCAGACCCGAGCCGGAAAGAGACATCGGCTTTTGTAGGGCGTCATGGTCGGCATGTTGAACCTTTTCGGGGATTTTGCTGATTTTATTTCTTTTGTGAGGGGGGACTCATCTTTACTGTCTCGGGCATCTCCTATGTCTGTATTGGGGAATACTCCCCATCTGGCTAGCTCCTCCCGTAACCAAGATTTCATGCTGCTGTTTTTGGTTCCATGGCGCCTCTTGCGGTTTCCTCTCGTTTTGTTGTCTTGGGCGTGGTGCTTCTCAGGTCCGGTATCTTCCCGCGCTCTTTCGTCATATTCTTTCCCTCTTCTCCTGGTGTTGTGAGGGCTATCATATGAGGAGTTTGGTGACGATTTGTCGTCTTCTTCCTCCCACATGTCTTTAGTTTGGGAGTCTTCCTGAACCACTACAGATTTTACCCTGTAGGGGCCCCTCCTCCGGGGTCTGTCGTCCTCACTTGTATCAACAATTCTTTTTTCCTCCGCTATTTCATTCTTTCGTCGGCTAGTTCCGGCCTCGTCGTGTGCTCCCTCTATCTTTTCCAACTGGTCTACTATGGTTTTTAGCAAGGTTTGATTTTCCTTCCTTTCTTTCCTTAGGTTCTCCTCGATCTTCTCTATCCAATCTGCGGCTGAGTTTTCTGATGATTGGTGGTTTCTGCCTTCCGCCATTGTCTTACTACACGAGTTGCTTTTTGTCCAGTTCCCCACAGACGGCGCCAACTGTTGACGGTGGATTTTGGTCTCAGGGTAATATTGGAATATCACCTCCGAGGTAATCCTCCTTTAATAGTGAATTTGTTTGGTTATGGGGGACCAAAAGTAAATTTAGCGAAAAACAGATAAACACACCAATCAACAAAGAGATTTAACGTGGTTCGGTGGATTTGGATCCGACCTACGTCCATGGACACAAACGGGATGATACTTTTATTACTTAAACAATCTTTTCGGGTCTCTTTTTGTTTTCTACAAGTCAGAGCTTGAAGATTCAGATCCCTAATTTTTGATGCCTTTTACACATATTATGTCTTCCTATTTATAATGGTGAAGAAATCATATTCCTATTTGTACAAGAATTTCCTAGTTGAAACAATTTCCTTTTCCCATAAGGATTCCTAGTCAAAACTATTCCCTTTTCCCATAAGGATTCCTAATTAAAACTACATTCACTTCTTTTATCCTATTTGGACACTGACTCATCAGTTTTCCCATGAAAGTAGGATAACTTATCTTCTGGAGCATATCCCGCCATATTCCCGGTCTTCATGAGGTCGGTCATGATGGTCCTTTATGCTGAGAATGCTTCTACCGATCTGATAGTGCTCGGTCATCCGAACCAAAGTGGTCTGTTATCGGATCATAAAGTTCTCGGCCACTCACTCATGTGGTTGGGTCGGTATTAATGATCTTTGACCAAGGAGAAAATTACCATTTTGCCCCTGTCGTGCTGTCTTAAATACCATAGTGCCTAAAAACACCATCAACAGATTGATAGTTCCACGTGACCTATATCATTACACCAAACTTGTAACAGTCGTCGAGTTAGCAACAAATTCTTTATTAGCTATACCTTTTTTCCTCCAAAGTTCACGAATAAAAAACGACGTCCTCAAGATCACGAAATTGACTTGGTCTAAAACTAAATTATTCTCCAAAAACCTTTTCAAAAACATTTTTTTTTTCCAAAAAAAATCTCTATGATTTAACCTGGTGAAACCAACCATCATCTCAACAAAAGCCCAAGAAAGGTACCTCTAAAAAAAAAGAAAAAAAGTAAGTGCGGAGGGGATTACTTTCAAGGAGTTGTTAGCTTTGGCAAAAGTTTCCACTTTCCATGAAATTGGTTGGTTTTCATTTAAACGTTGATTGAAAATTTTGACATCTAAGAATTATCCATCGTTTTTTTTTTAAAATATAATAATTTAATTTATATTGTTAATGGGTAAAATTTTTGACCTAGGTCACAAAGTTGTTGAGTTTATGGAGTTGGCTGAAAAGTGAAAGTCTAATAAGAGAACCCGAAGGGGCTAGGATTTAGAATAGTGATATTTTGTTAGTAATCCCCACTTTTTAATTAAACCCCATATATTTTTAGAATTACCTTTATTATAAAATAAAATAAAATAAAAACTTTTAATTTTCTCTTTTTTCTCAAACTCTTGAAAATGAACTTCTCTCATATCTTTGTGTGCAATATCTAAAAGAAAGCTGTTAGATTATTAATGTTGGATTATTAATATGGTAGTTGTGTAGTTATGTATTTAATATAGTAATTGTGTATTTAATATAGTAGTTGTATAGTTGTGTATTTAATATGATAGTTGTATAATGCCTATATAAATGTCTCTCATTATAATTCTAAATTCAAGCAAATGCTAATACACATTTTCTTCACAAATTCTCACATGGTATCAGATGTCTAAGTTCCGATCTCGGGATATGTCTTTGTCCCTCTCTCCAAACAGGTCTTATCTTCTTGTCCATATTTCCAAACATGTCTTATCTCCATGTCTCTGTCTCCAAACAGGTCTTATATCCTTGTCTCTGTCTCCAAACATGTCTTATCTCATTGTCTCTGTCTCCAAACAGATCTTATTTCATTGTCCATGTCTCCAAACATGTCTTATCTCATTGTCCATGTCTTCGAACAAGTATATCTACTCTCCGATAATCAAATAACTGATATTTTCACCAAGTCTTTTCTTCCTAGCTGTTACACAACTTTCATTTACAAACTCAATCTGGTTTCCTCACTACCATCTTGAGTTTGAAGGGGGATGTTAGATTATTAATGTTGGATTATTAATATGGTTGTTGTGTAGTTTTGTATTTAATATGGTAGTTGTGTATTTAATATAGTAGTTGTGTAGTTGCATATTTAATATGGTAATTATATAATATCTATATAAAGGCATCTCATTGTAATTTTAAATTCAAATAAATATTAATACATATTTTCTTCACAAATTCTGACAAAAGCTAACCAAGTAAATTAATTACTTGACTTTTTGCATGAAATTATTGGCTAGTGGCTTAATTTATCGTCAAGCAGTAATATGATGCATCGTTTTTTTAACAAAAGCTCCACTTAAGTTTTGCCTCGGTGCTAATTATGGTCTAGCTTTGTTGGGTTTGGTCTTAATTTATGATTCATATGCCAGTTTAGTCAAAATTGTGAACAAAAAATGGCCACCAATTTGGAAAAAAAAAATCATTGAAAAATTACCAAGAATATGAAGCAATGTGCGAGAGCTTAAAAAATAATGATATTTGTGAATTAATTTAAGAAAGTGAGATAAACGTGAGAGGAAAAAGAATTCGCTAAGAGTGGGAGAGAGAGTAGGTGAGAGAGAAAAGAGAAAATTGAATCTCATGATGTCATAATAAAATCTTGTGATAGAAGGGATGGCTATAGGGATGTTCTATCCTTACCTAATCTCATCATGTCCCGTCCCGTCCCAATTATTATTTGGGATGAAGAAAAAGTCATGAATCTCAATCGATATTTTGATTGGAGACGAAAAGTTATCTTGAATTCTTGATCGAATGGTGCGAGATTCAGAACTTTTTAAGCTAAAAATTGGGATTTATGATAAAAAAAAAATCTCGAATCCCGGCTCAATTTTTATTCAGGACAACGTATCATCACGAATCCCGAACGAAATTTTTATTTGGCACAGAAAATCATCCCGAATTCTGGACCGAATGGGACGAGATCCTCGATCGGGATTCGAGATTTTTTGCCAACCCTACCTGATAACTTTAATGAGAGAAAATATTTTTAGAAAGCATGAAATTTTATTTAATTTTTAAATATGATTAAGATTTTGATTAATTTTGTCAAACATATGTGAATTGTGCTCATTTTCACTAAAATTAATTGAAGGGTAAAATATCACTATTGTAGAATTTATTAAACATACAATCCAATTTAAAATGGACGTAACTTTTAATTAGGAAGAGTTCGAGGCACATAATATATATACCGTTCAAAGCTTGCGGAGAAACAAACAATAACTGCACACTTAAGAGCCTCAAATTCATGTATTTAGTATTGATTATGAAGGATTATTTGTATTCTCATTATTGCTTCAAACACTCAAATTTAAAAGTTGAAAAATCAAAATCTACATGGAACGCTCTTCATAATTCCAACAAATAAACCCCCCCCCCCCCCCTAATACGTTAAAAATGTTGGAAATTCTTCAAATATTCAAATATACTTCTTTGGATGGAGGAGGGACATATCCCTTGGATGGTACCCCTTAGAGACATGTCTTCAATTTGTATGTAACATGGTCCTATGCTCATGTCTCAATTTGTATGTAACATGGTCCTATGCTCATGGGATACATAGGAGGGGTGCAACCCTTAGGAGGGTTGCACTCTAACCCAAAGGGTGGCTTTGAGGCACCCTTCCATGCTTATAAAAGGAAGTTATTATGTTCCTTTATACACACAGAAATAGAAATCCGAATTTCATCCAAACAAAAGAGTCTCATTTTGGTCTTTGAGTCTGAGAGAGTGCCACTATGTTCCCAGTTCAAGATCTTGTTAAGGAGTGCCCATTGAACAAGATGAATCCGGGTTATCATAGGAGAACATTGGCCACAAATCTGTAGAGCACTGAAACGGGGCCGATAAGTTCTTAAGGACAGAGAATCTTCTCGATCCGGACTACAGTTTTCGTCTTTGTAACGAGGTTTTTCTGATTCTCAAGTTTTAAAGTTTATTTTAGGGTTTATGCATATTAGATCTACTTTCTGGTTAGATCTGTTTGTTTGCATGTTAATTTACTGTATAATGACACTATATGTACAACAATCTTAAGAACTTATCAACTAGTGTTGTTAAATAGTAAAGCGCATGCGTAGTTAAGAAAATTTCTGGAAAAAATACAGATTGTGCATGAAAAACCCGTAAGGCGTTCGAACGCCCGACGCACGCGAAGGCAAAAATCTGAAAATTCGTAAGAACGTTCGAACGCGTCTTCAAACGCAACTCGAACGCAAGCCTTCTGCCTAAGAACGTTCGAACGCGTCTTCAAACGCGAATTGAACGCAGACCTTCTGACTTAGTTCGTTCAAACGCGTCCTAAACACAACTCGAACGCAAACTCTCTGGAATCATTTCGTTCGAACGCGTTATCAAACGCTACACGAACGTGAACTCTATGGAACACTTCGTTCGAACGCGTTATCAAACGCAACACGAACGTACACACACTGGACAGTCTCGTTCGAACGTAGATACGAACGCGACACTAACGAAATAGTCCTGGAATTGTTATAAACTGCAAAGACTTATATTAATATTAACTTAGTTAATCATATACTAAATCACTATAATCTTGGTAGTATAGATTATTATTATTAGGTTGTTCAATTATCACAAGCATACACTTAGTGATAAAGTTGAAAAATTTATTGTGTGTTGCATACTTGGTTGAGAATTTAAAGTGTAATTTTACACAAGTAATTTCATCTAATCTTGTTTGACACATACATATATATATACACTTATCGTATATTGTTTTGTGACATTGACGAAGTGAAATACTGAGTTTGAATTGCTAAGAGGTTCTATTGAGAAAGTAGTTAAAGTATATTCTGTCAAAAAGGCGATAAGAGCCTAAGTGGTCAGGGACTTAAGTGGTTACTCCGGACCCCCCTCGTCCTCTGGGAATATTCCTTTATTTACTTTTCATAAGAAATATTGATTGGAAATTCAAGGACTTGTGTTTATTGGTACTACTGTCCAATAGAACAACAAGTGGATATTTGGTATATCACTTGAGACAAGATCATTTGTTGGTCGTTGTAAAATTTGTCTTTTGTAGACTTATTGAACCCTGTTTGTTTCCAGTTACATATGGTTAGCAGAAACATCACAGTACCGGTCTCTCATGGAGAAAAACCGGAGAAGTTTAGTGGGGCAAACTTCAAACAGTGGCAGAGCAAAATGTTGTTCTACCTGAAAACTCTGCAGTTGGCTAAGTACCTCAAATATCCTCTAGGTCCTGTGGAGGGTGAATCAGAGGCAGCCAAGGAACTGCGAGAAGAGACATGGTTGTCTGGCGACTTCCTATGCAAGAACTACATTATGGGTGGTCTTGACAATACCATGTACATTGTGTACTAAGGCATGTCTTCTGAGAAGATTCTCTAGGAATCTCTCGAGAAGAAATACAAAACCGAGGATGTCGGACAAAAGAAATTTGTCGTGGGTAGAATGATGTCTCAGTTGGGTGAACTACAATTGATCATTCATGAAATATTGGATGAATGAATGAAACTCTGTGAGACGTTTCAAGTTGCCACCATAATTGAAAACTTGCCTCCATCATGGAATGACTTCAGGAGCTATCTGCAACACAAAAAGAAGCAGATGAGCCTTGAAGACCTTGGAGTTCGATTGAGAATCGAACAGGACAACATGATGTCCGAGAAGGCCAGCTACAAGACTATGGAGTCTAAGGCCAACACCATTGAGGATGTAAAGGGTAGCAAGAAAAGAAAGAACAGTGAAGCTGATTCTTCCCAAGCGAACAAGAAGTTCAACGGGAAGTGCTACAACTGTGAAAAGAGCGGTCATATGACAAAGGACTACAGAAACAGGATATCTCAGGACAATAGCAAGAATAATGAGGCCTATGTCGCTGAAGATGAGCAGTTAACTGATGAGATTTCAGAAATGAACCTCTCAACAGTGGTAACTGAAGCCAACTTGGTTGGGAATCTGAGAGAATGGTGGGTAGACACTAGGGCTACTCTTCATATATGTGCTGATATCAAGATGATTTCCTCATATCAGAAAGGTCGATGGCGGTGATCATCTGATAATGGGAAACTCGTCTACCTCTAGAGTGGTTGGACAAGGTACAGTGGTTCTGAAAATGATATCTGGAATGGAGCTTACATATAAGAATGTTTGCATGTTCCAGATATTTAGAAGAACTCGGTCTCGGGTTGTATTTGTTTCTGACAAGATTGTATAGACCAAAAATGATATCTACGTAGGAAAAGGATACCTCGATGAGGGCCTTTTCAATGACTGTCAATTGTGCTATTAATAAAGCTGAAACTTCTGCTTATATTATTGAGTCATAAAATGTATGGCATGGGAGGTTAGGACATGTTAATTATGATACAATGCGTACATTAATTAACATGGACCTTATACCTAAATTTGCATTGATAGCCAACATAAGTGTGAGACATGTGTTGAAGCAAAAATACATAGAACATCATAGAACGAAGTTCTGAACCCTTGGAACTTGTACACACTGACGTGTGTGACATGAATATTGTGCAAACAAGAGGCGGTAAAAAGTACTTTGTCACTTTTATCGATGAAAGCACAAGATTCTGTTAGGTATATTTGCTAAGAAGCAAAGCTGAAGCTTTTGAGAGCTTTATACACTGAGAACGAAGTTGCAAGTCAACTTGGCAAGGAAATCAAAGAATCAAAAGTGATAGTGGTGGTGAATATGTTTCATCATTCGGTGAATATTGTTCTGTGCACGGAATTATTCACGAAACCACTGCTCCTTATTCTCCTCAATGGGATTGTTGAGTGCAAAAACCGAACGTTGAAGGAAATTATGAATGTCATGTTGACTAATTCTGGTTTACCTCAGAACTTGTTGGGGGAAAGCCCTGCTTTCCGCAAACTACGTTCTGAACAAGCTTCCTCACAAGAGATTGGACAAGACACCATATGAGTTGTGGAAAGGTTATGTACCTTCCTACAAATATCTAAAAATGTGGGGGTGTCTTGCCTATTGCCAATGTGATGGTTCCTAAACCTAAGAAGGTGAAATATGACCCAAAACTGTTGACTGTATATTCATCGGATATACTTGTAACAGTAGTGCGTATCGATTCTTTGCACACAAGTATGAGATTTCTGACATCAATCCAAATGTGATGATTGAGTCAAGGAATGTAATATTTTTTGAAGAGACATTTCCTTGTAAGGAAAGACAAAGAATAGAGTCTCTCAAAAAGATCTGTTGATACTGTCATGGACAGTGATCAAGTTGACCAAGAGTCAGATCCGATTTTCTGACATATTTGTTAGAAAATGAGCTTCAATGCTATAAAAAGCAATGTCTTCTCTGGAGACACCTCTGTGGAAAGAGGCTATTAACAGTGAGATTGATTCAATCCTACAAAACCATACTTGGGAGTAGGTTGATCTTCCTCCAGGTTGTAAGTCACTGGGCTACAAATGGATATTCAAACGGAAGATGAAAACAGATGGATCAATAGAGAAGTACAAGGCGAGGTTTGTCATAAAATGTTATAGACAATAAGAATGCCTTGTTTACTTTGACACCTATTCACCAGTGATTCGTATCACATTGGTAAGAATGTTTATAGCCATAGCAGCTTTATTTGGTCTTGAAATACATCAAAAGGATGTAAAGACGTCATTCTTGAATGGTGAATTGGGTGAAGAGACTTACATGGAACAACCAGAAGGGTTTAATGTTCCTGGATAAGAATAGAAGGTGTGCAAACTTGTAAAATCCTTGTACAGATTAAAACAAGCACCTAGACAATTACATGAGAAGATTGACAAAGAGATGTTGTCAAGTGGGTTTAAAACCGATGAGTGTGATAAGTGTATATACACCAAATCAACTCAAGAATGATATGTCATTGTATGTCTCTATGTAGATGATATGCTGATAATTGGTAATAATCATGAGTTGATTCAGTCTACCAAGAAAGTGTTATCCAGCAAATTTGATATGAAAGATTTGGGAGTAGCTAACATAACTTTTCCTCTATCAAAGAATACTGGCTTGAGCATATCGCAATTAGAGTATTCAAGGATCATCGGAAGTATGATGTATCTCACGAATTGCACACGAACTGATATCGCTCAAGCTGTGAATATGCTTAGTAGATATATTTGCAATCCAGGACATAACCACTGGAAAGTCATAGTAAGTGTTTTGAGGTATGAGAAACTTCAAAATATGAGCTACATTACGAGAGATATCCTGCTGTTCTAGAGGGATACAGCAATGCTGACTGTATATCTGATTCAGTGGATTCCAAATCTACGGTTGGATTTGTTTTCACACTTGGTAATGCAGCTGTGTTATGGAAATCCTCGAGGCAAACATATATTGCACGGTCTACTATGGAATCAGAGTTCATAGCGTTAGACAAAATAACGGAAGAAGAGGAATGGCTTTGAAACTTCCTGAAGGATATTCCTAGTTGGCTCAAACCGGTGCCAGTGATTAGCATACATTGTGAAAGCCAATCGGCTATTGGGAGAGCCCAAAATACAATGTATAATGGTAAGTCTCGACACATACGTCGGAGGCATAATACCATAGGTCAATTGCTCTCAAGTGGCATAATATCGATCGATTATGTTGAGTCGAAGGAAACCTAGCGGATCCACTAACTAAAGGTTTACCTCGAGAGCAAGTTGAGAAGTCATCGAGGGGAATGGGCTTGAAGCCTATAATCTAAGAATCGTCACTGTGGAAACCCAACCTAGCTGACTGGAGATCCCAAGATCTAGGTTCAAAATGGACAACAGAAATTTTGTGCAATTCAAAACAAGCACTGAAGAGTTTTGTACTCTTTCCCATTCCGATAATGACGCTGAGTGCTGTCTGTCATGGTTAGGATAAGCTAAGGCTTTTAATGATCACTATATTAGGAGATGAGTCCTAATGTGGGTAAAGACAGATTAACTCTTCATAGTAGATCACCTATTTCAAGTAAGAAGTGAGGCCGCTTCCATGGGAACCTTTAAAGGCGGGTTACCCTAAAGTACTTGATGAATCTGGGACCGTTGTTCAGGGCCGAAATGAACACAACCGGAGAACGGGAAATGGTCGAAGTAAAGCTGTGTGTTGGCAATTGTCTTGGTTTACACCAACGGCAGAACAATTCAAGACTATGGGTCACTGGTTTGCCAAGTAAATCCGATTGTCAATCACTAGGAAAGGTTCAAGGCGAAAGCTACCTATTTCGATGCAGCTTTAGTTCACGGTAACTCTCTCAAGTGTCTGCATAAATATTTGAAGAATTGTGGGGGATTGTTGGAAATTCTTCAAATCTTCAAATATACTTCTTTGGATGGAGGAGGGACATATCCCTTGGATGGTACCCCTTAGGGACATGTCCTCCATTTGTGTGTAACATGGTCCTATGCTCATTGGATACATAGGAGGGGTACAACCCTTTGGAGGGTTGCACTCTAACCCAAAGGGTGGCTTTGAGGCATCATTCCATGCTTATAAAAGGAAGTCATTATGTTCCTTTATACACAGAAATAGAAATCTGAATTTCATCCAAACAAAAGAGTCTCATTTTGGTCTTTGAGTCTGAGAGAGTGCCACTATGTTCCCAGTTCAAGATCTTGTTAAGGAGTGCCCCTTGAACAAGAGGAATCCGGGTTATCCTGGGAGAACATTGGCCACAAATCTGTAGAGCACTGAAACGGGGCCGATAAGTTCTTAAACTGGACTACAGTTTTCGTCTTTGTAATGAGGTTTTTCTGATTCTCAAGTTTTAAAATTTATTTTAGGGTTTATGCATATTAGATCTGTTGACGGTGGATTTTGGTCTCAGGGCAATACGGGAATATCACCTCCGAGAGAATCCTCCTTCAATAGTGAATTTGTTTGGTTATTGGGACCAAAGGCAAATTTAGCAAAAGACAGATAAACACACCAATCGACAAGGAGATTTAACGTGGTTCGGTGGATTTGGATCCGACCTACGTCCACGGACACAAACAGGATGATATTTTTATTACTTAAACACTCTTTTTCGGGTCTCTTTTTGTTTTTACACAAGTCAGAGCTTGATGATTCTGATGCCCACTTTTAACCTTCAACTTGTTACCCCCTTTACCTATGCTCTACCCTCATATTTATAATAGTGTAGAAATCATATTCCTATTTGTACAAGAATTTCCTAGTTTGAAACAATTTCGTTTCCATAAGATTCCTAGTCAAAACTGTTCCCTTTTCCCATAAGGATTCCTAATCAAAACTACATTTACTTTATTTATCCTATTAGGACATTAACTTACCAGTTTTCCTCATGAAAATAGGATAACTTGTCATCTTATCCACAAGGATATGATATTATCTTCAGGAGCACGTCTCGCTATATGGTCGGTCTTCATGAGGTCGGTCACAATAGTTTTTTGTACTGAGAATGCTGCTGTCGACCTGATAATTGCCCGGTCATCCAATCTTTAAGTGGTCGGGTTAACGATCTTAAGTGCTCGGCCCCTAACTAATGTGGTCGGGTCGGTATTAATGATCCGACCAATAAGGGATTTACCATTTTACCCTGCCGTGCTGCTTAAATGACATAGTGCCCGGAAAACACCATCAACATCTGTCCCCTAGTTCTCGGTTCCAACGAGTATACAAGTTGGTGCCGGGAACTATAAAAAGATGGTGTGCTGATCGCCTTGCTGGTGGTCGCTCCAGAAATCACAGAGAAAAACGCATTGGCTGCAAATCTGGTCATTCCTGCCACTTTCATGTGCTCGGCCAACGAGGATCCCGATATCTACCCGTGGAGACAATGCTTTGCCCTTATGCTGACGACGACCGACTCGGTGGGACGTAACCCGACCCCGAGCTGAAATGAACACTTTGGCTCCGGAGGAAATGTTACGTCCCCAGACAAAAAGGACTGACTCGGTGGGACACGTCCCGACCCCGAGCTGAGATGAACACTTGGTCCTGGGGGAATGTTACGTTCCCAGACCAAAAGGACGGACTCGGTGGGACGTAACCCAACCCCGAGCTGAGATGAACATTTGGCCCTGGGGGAATGTTACGTCCCCCGACACCAAGGGACGGACTCGGTTGGACACGACCCGACCCCGAGCTGAGATGAACACTTGGTCCTGGGGGAATGTTATGTCCCCAGACCAAAAGGACGGACTCGGTGGGACGTAACCCAACCCCGAGCTGAGATGAACATTTGGCCCTGGGGGAATGTTACGTCCCCCGACCAAAAGGGACGGACTCGGTGGGACACGACCCGACCCCGAGCTGAGATGAACAGTTGGCCCTGGGGGAATGTTACGTCCCCAGACCAAAAGGACGGACTCGGTGGGACGTAACCCGACCCCGAGCCGAGAGAAACCAAGTGACCTCGGCGGAACGAATCCAGCCCAGAGCTATTTAACCAAGTGGCCTCGGGGGAACGAATCCAGCCCGAGCCTGATTAACCAAGTGGCCTCGGGGGAACGAATCCAGCCCGAGCCTGATTAACCACGTGGTCTCGGCGGAACGAAATCCAGCCCCGAGCCAAGTAATCTTTGGGACTTGCTCAGAAGGGAATTGAATCAACCTTGTAAAGCCCTACCGAATCTGGCACGGGCGTCCCCTTGCCAGATCAGTGAAAAACAAAATCAAAAATTTGAAAAATAAGACCAAAAAAGGTGGGGGTGACTCGGCACTTGTCCCAAAAGAAAACTTTTTACAAATGTAAACAACAGCACGGATGCCTCACAACAGCGTCCTGCCCGAGGCCTCCAAAACACAATTCTGAATCTTTCAATTCAGTGTCCCGGCGAACCAAGATTTGGATCAAAAAGAGCGTTTGATTGGTAAGGGCACATCCTCTACACGTCGGTCCACTGGGGAGCCTGTGTGTTTCGTGAGGGCTCCTCCTTACCACGCTGGAGTAGGCACACGCTACAGGGGCTCAACGCATCCCCGTGCTGTGCCTCTCACGGATCCAAGTGATGAATGGATCAAAGAGTGTCCGGGGCGCTAAGGGCATATCCCTCCTTAGGTCCGGTATCACTGGAGCTAGCAATCGTCACGGGGGCCTTGTCACTCCCCGTGCTATGCTTTCCCACGGATCCATTACATCGGGTAAATGAGGATCAAAGAGTGCTCGATACATTAAGGGCATATTCCTCCTTATGTTCGGTAACACTGGAGCAAACAATCGCCACAGGGGTATCATCTCTCCCCGTGGTATGCTTCCCACGGATCCTATGCATCGAGTATGTCCCTGAGGACCCCGAGCTAAAGAGATATTTGGTCCTGGGGGAATGTCCTGTCCCCAGTCCGATGAGCATGACCGGTGGGACGTAACCCGACCCCGAGCTGAAAAGGCATTTGGACCTGGGGGAATGTTACGTCCCCAGTCCGAAGAGCTGACTCGGTGGGATGTACCCGACCCCGAGCTGAAGAAGGCACTTGGACCTGGGGGAAGTTACGTCCCCAGTCCGAAGGGCTGACTCGGTGGGATATAACCCGACCCCGAGCTGAAGAAGGCACTTGGACCTGGGGGAATGTTACGTCCCCAGTCCGAAGGGCTGACTCGGTGGGATATAACCCGACCCCGAGCTGAATAACCAAGTAGCTTCGGCGGAAGAAATCCAGCCCCGAGCTGAAAGAGGTATTTGGCTCTGGGGGAATGTCCCGTCCCCAGACCAATATGCGTGACTCGGTGGGATGTACCCGACCCCGAGCTGAAGAAGGCACTTGGACCTGGGGGAATGTTACGTCCCCAGTCCGAAGGGCTGACTCGGTGGGATATAACCCGACCCCGAGCTGAATAACCAAGTAGCTTCGGCGGAATGAAATCCAGCCCCGAGCATGAAAGAGGTATTTGGCTCTGGGGGAATGTCCCGTCCCCAGACCAATATGCGTGACTCGGTGGGACGTAACCCAACCCCGAGCCGAATAACTGAATGGCCTCGGCGGAACAAAGTCCAGCCCCGAGCCGATCATGTCTTAGTGCTTTGGTCGTTTCTTTTGTATTAGGCGCTAAGTTTGTCCCCGGTTTTTTAAGTAAGTCTTTTTATTTATGTTTTACGAAAGTGGACGAGAACCTTTTTGAAAAGAGAAAGTTTTTATTCATGTTTCGGGGACAAACTGCCCTTTTCTCAGTTGATTTGGCGGCCACATGCTCTTTGTCTGGTCGTCATAACTTCGTGGTCAATGTATTTGTTCAGATATCCGTTTCGTGCTAGGTCTTCCATCTGCTCTCGTAGATCTTTACATCCGTCCGTTGCATGTCCTCTGGAGTTGTGGTGTACGCAATAAGCCTTTTGGTTCCTCTTGTCCGGGGGAAACCTTCGTTGGTCGGGTTCTACTAAGAGGCCTTTCCCCTGGATCTCCATGACAATTTGTCCCAGTGGTTTCTTTAGGGGAATGTATGCATCTTCCCCGACCACATGGTTTACTTGGGTTGGCGCCCTTCTCTCTTGATTGTCCCGGTGCAGTGGCTTGAATTCTTTGTACTTCGGGAGTGGTCTTCTGGATTCTCTTTCTGTTCGGCGGGGAGCACCCTCCCTTGCGGTTCTTTCTCTGATAGTGTTCCTTTTTCGGGATACTTTCTCTTCGTTCTCCAATAAGACGAATTTTCGGGCCACCTCCAGAGCGGTGGCGTAGTCCGGGGTGTCTGGATCCTTAGATGGGTCCATAGCCTTCCGACTTTCAAGGCTCCCTTCAAGCTTTCCAGGGCCTCGGGGGATTCATACCCTCCGACTTCGAGTACCATATTATGGTATCTTTCAATAAATATCTTCAGGGGTTCATCGTCTCCTTGCTTCATAAGCCTTAGTTCTCCAACTGTTTTCCTGGGGACACAAGCCCCCTTGAAGTGTCGTATGAATGACTTTTTCAGTTGTGTGAAGCTGCTGATGCTTCTTGGGGCCAGGCTTCTATACCATAGGATGGCCGGTTCGGCCAGAGTTAAGGGGAATACTTTGCAAATGGCGTCCCCTGTTACCCCTTGCACCTCCATTAGTAGGACGAAACCTTCAATGTGGGTTTTGGGATCGGTATGGCCCTTGTATGGTGTCATGGTCGGCATGCTGAATCTTCTTGGGAATTTCTCTGATTTTATTTCCTCTGTGAGGGGGGACTCATCTTTGCCGTCCTGGATATCCCCTCTGTTTGTATTGGGATGTACTCCTCATTTGATCAGCTCTTCCCGTAACCAAGATTTCATGTTGCTATCTTTGGTTCATTCCGCCTCATGCGGTCTCCTTCTTTCTGTTATCCCGGGGGTGGTGCTTCTCGTGGCTGGTATCTTCTCGCATTTCTTCGTCATATTCTTTCTCCTTTCGCCGGGTGTTGTGAAGGCTATCATAGGAGGGGTCTGGTGACGATTTGTCACTTTCTTCCTCCCAGGTGTCCTCGGTCTGGGAATCTCCCTGAACCACTACGGATCTTACCCTGTAAGGATCCCTCTTCCGGGGTCTGTCGTCCTCACTTATATCGACAATTCTTTTTCCTTCTGCTATGTCGTTCCTTCGTCGGCTAGTCCCCGCTTCGAATTTTTCATTGTGTGCTCCTTCTATCCTTTCCAACCGGTCTACTATGGTTTTTAGCAGATTTTGGCTTTCCTCCATTTCTTTCCTAAGGTTTCCCTCAATCTTCTCCATCCAATCTGCAGCCGAGCTCCCTGATGGTTAGTGGCTTCCGTCTTCCGCCATTGTCTTACTACGCGAGCTGCTTTTTGTTGAGTTCCCCACAGACGGCGCCAACTGTTGACGGTGGATTTTGGTCTCAGGGCAATACGGGAATATCACCTCCGAGAGAATCCTCCTTCAATAGTGAATTTGTTTGGTTATTGGGGACCAAAGGCAAATTTAGCAAAAGACAGATAAACACACCAATCGACAAGGAGATTTAACGTGGTTCGGTGGATTTGGATCCGACCTACGTCCACGGACACAAACAGGATGATATTTTTATTACTTAAACACTCTTTTTCGGGTCTCTTTTTGTTTTCTACAAGTCAGAGCTTGATGATTCTGATGCCCACTTTTAACCTTCAACTTGTTACCCCATTTACCTATGCTCTACCCTCATATTTATAATAGTGTAGAAATCATATTCCTATTTGTACAAGAATTTCCTAGTTTGAAACAATTTCGTTTCCCATAAGGATTCCTAGTCAAAACTGTTCCCTTTTCCCATAAGGATTCCTAATCAAAACTACATTTACTTCATTTATCCTATTAGGATATTAACTCACCAGTTTTCCTCATGAAAATAGGATAACTTGTCATCTTATCCACAAGGATATGGTATTATCTTCAGGAGCACGTCTCGCTATATGGTCGGTCTTCATGAGGTCGGTCACAATAGTTTTTTGTACTGAGAGTGCTGCTGTCGACCTGATAATTGCCCGGTCATCCAATCTTTAAGTGGTCGGGTTAACGATCTAAGTGCTCGGCCCCTGACTAATGTGGTCGGGTCGGTATTAATGATCCGGACCAATAAGGGATTTACCATTTTACCCATGCCGTGCTGCTTAAATGACATAGTGCCCGGAAAACACCATCAACAAGATCTATTTTCTGGTTAGATCTTTTTGTTTGCATGTTTATTTACTGTATAATGACACTATATGTACAACAAAAAATTATTAAATAAATAATAAATAAATTACACATATCCTTTATTTATTAATTGATATACCACATCGCTTATGATATCATTGCATCAAAAAAAATTTCTTGCGGCAATCCTTGAGAGCTAGCAAGAAATTATTTATTAGCTATATCTTTTCTCCTCCAAAACGAATGACGTCCCCAAGATCCCTGACCTAGCAAATCAAATTAAATTTAGGAAAATAAATGGAAACTAGAGAAACGAAAGAAAAATAAAATTACCAAAAATATCATACTGAAAACAATTATACTAAGAATCACCCATTTTTGAGTAATTCTTTAGTACAACGGAGATATGAGCGACGTAATATCACTAAAAAATTAGTAAATGACATTTATAATTTAATAACAATCTTTTAGTTATTTTTTAATATTTTAACACACGTGACAATGAATTATTAAATTGTTACATAAATTACGTGATATCTTCGTTGTATCGTAGATTTTCTTCCCATTTTGATATAGAAAAGAAAGTGATGAAGATGAGAGGTAAAATTGCCTCTTTCTATTTCTTTTTAAATTTTCCATTATGTCTTTAATTTGATTTAAGGGTATATATGTATTTGTTTTTTAACATGTGTGTTTGGAGTATATTTTAGAATGAATGTAATATCACTTCTATTTTAATTATGTAATTTTACCTTTTTTATTTGGAAATAAGATTTTATGTTTGAATTTTGATTCTTTTTTCTTGTTGGCTGTCCTAATTTATTCTTATGAAAGAAAAAGGGTTAGGACAAGACAATCAAGATTTTGTCTTTAATTATTATTCCAATGCGTCAGTTTTTGTCCCATCCAAACTTTTAAAAATAATTGCATCCCCTATATAAAGATTGGCTTCATGAATCATGATAATTTATCAAATATTTCCAAATTCAAACTAATGCCGAAAAGTGTTGAATGGGGTTTGGTGGTGTAGGATTTATGATTTCATCTTTAGGTTATGGGTTCTAATTTAGAGAGTTCGTTTCTTGTAAGAGCTTGAGACCATCTGAAATTTTATTTATTCCACTTAAACCTAAAAAGGATGATTTGATTATGAAATTTCCAACGATTTAAAAAATATATATATAAGTGTCAACAATTCAAAGAATATTTGCTAATCGTATTGTCTCTAGTTCTTAATTCGATATCTTAGTTTGTCGTCGCATCAATTTTTTATTTTTATTTTTTAAATAATTGCACCCTATATAGAAAGATTGGCTTCATGATAATTTGTTAAATATTTTAAAATTCAAAGTAAGGGTGGCAATTCTTGACAATTCAATGAATTTTCTCTTATTATATTGTTTTTATGCAATGTTTGGTTGTTGAGAATAGAAGATGAGCCGAGAGAATGAGTTTATGAGATGTTCGTTTCTTCATTTGGTTGAATTTAAAAAGGATTCATGAGCGTGAGTTTCGACTTTTTATTCTCCCCATGTGACAATAAGCAATTATCCTCATGACATTGTTATTAGGGTTGGTAACAAGTCGGACCGGGACGAGATTTATCAATCCTAATAACATCCTGATCACATAAAATGGGACAAAAAAATATTTTGATCTCATCTCTTTTAATAAAAAATCTTGTTCGGTCTCCTAAAATCTTAGCGCGTCTCATAAAAATCATAACCCATTATCTTATCCCGATTCAAAATTCGGAAGTTTGTGTGGTATCCAATGCTCAACATTTTCTACAACTTTCACGTGATCTTGAAGTTGGTGCTGGGCCTACTTCTGGCCATTAATTTAATTTCCTTCAATTAAAAATTTAAAATGACCACTTCAAAAAACGAGGCAGGAAATTAAAAGTAGGATCGGAGAAAAAAGAGAAAATAATAATTAAAGTGGTGTTCTAGAATTTCGGAAGACAACGACACATTTTAGAATGAGAAAAAAAAAAAAAAAAAATTATTGTCCTTATTTTATATATATCTATATAATAAAGGAGAATGGTGTTGGATAAAAGAGAGTGTATCCAACGGCTCTCTTTATGTGGCTTAATTGACGGCTCAGATTATTTCATTGGTAATTGGAGGAAAGAGAGTGAATTGATTAATGGAAAGGGTCAAAAATTTTCAAATTAAAAAATAGAAAGTTAAAATAAAATCATTTAATTAAAAAATAAAATCATTTAATTCTATAATACCGTGCCGTAGGCACGGCCAAATACTGTAACACCGTGCCGTAGGCACGGGCATTATTTAATTAAAAAATAAAATCATTTAATTCTATAACACCGTGTCGTAGGCACGAGCAAATACTGTAACACCGTGCCGTAGGCACGGCCAAATACTGTAACAACGTGCCGTAGGCACGGGCAAAACTAGTATATATTATAAAGCATAATGGTGTGGGAGGAAAAGAGAAAGCAATCAATTATTAAGATTAAGAGAGATAATGTATTCAAATGCTATATTTATGTGGCTTAATTGGCGGCTCATATCATTTCATTATAATCTAATGGCTGATAAAGATCATTCCATTATAGAATCTCTATAAAAATGGAAAATGAAAACTACCAAATAAATTAAAGAATAAAATAATTTAATTAAAAAATAAAATCATTTCATGATAGAATATTTCTGAAAATTAACAAACAAATTAAATAACAGAATCTTAATCTCTCTGTAAATTCTGTAACACCGTGCTGGAGGCACGGACAATATCTAGTATATATATATATATATATATAATATATATATTATATATATATATAATATATATATATATATATATATATATATATATATATATATATAATATATTAGTTTGTATTTCAAAATTCACTTAAAACATTACTGCCGTTACGTTCGTGGCTATGGCTCATGTAGCTCAGAATTAAAATAGATTTGGCTGCAACATATGGAAAAGAAATTAATAATTAAGTAAATTTTAATGACACACATATATATAACAAAGATTTTTTTGAGTATTTTTAAAAAATGTAAAAATTAATTGAGTAATTAGTTCAACTAATTTGTATTAACTGAATTTTATCAACAATTCCATCAGTTTTATTTATTATTTACTTATAAAAATTAGAAGAAAAAAATGATGGAAAGTGTTATACGACTATATGGGTAATGGGGCTATATCAACAATATGCCCTTGGCCTCGAATCTCTTATAAAGAAGCTAACTTAGCCTCTTCTTCTTTTGTATTTTTTTTTTAATAAAAGGTGCAGGAGTGTGCAAGTCTAAATAACTTTTTGTTTCATAACAAAATCACACAATTATTTTTTTATTTTTTTTTATGGAAAATTTTAAGTTGGTAAATTACATGGTAGCCGTTCTTTTTTCTAAGTTGCTAATAAAATATCGAAAGGAATGTATTTAGGCTGAGCCGACTTTGGTATCTTTGAAACCCAATAATCAGGGGCGGATATTATCGGATTCTGATCGGATCAAACCGAATCCGAATCCGAATCCAAATCCGAATCCGAACGATTTGATTCGATAAGAGTGGACTTATTTGGTTCGATCGGATCTTGAGTCCTTATCGAATCGGATCGGATTTGATCGATAACTATCGAATCGAATCGGATTTATTCGATTCGATCTGATATCTTAACGAATCTTATAAATTTGATTTGATAACATATCTGAATCCGATAGAGCATCCGATTTGATAATGAATCCGATAGTGGATTCGATTTGATAACAGATCTGATTCGATAACTGATCCGATTTGATAAAAATGATTTGAATTTTAAGTTATCCGATCCGATCCGATTCGATAAATTTGATATGAATTTATAAATTTTCAGATCAATTTTTTGAATCAAATCCGTTATCGAATCAGATTTGTTATCGAATAGAATCTACTATCGGATTTATTATCAAATCGGATTTTCTATCGGATTTGAATCCGTTATCAAATCAGATTCGTATTCGTTATCAAATCGGATAAAATCTGATTTGATCCGATAGTTATCAAATTTATCTGATCCGATTCGAAATTCGACGAACCAACCAAACACGATTTGATCTGATTCGAGAGTCAAATCTGATCCTATTTGATATGATATTATTGAATCGGATCAGATCTGATCCGATGCCCAAGCCTACCAAATATCATTTTTCATTTTGAAATTATAATAAAAAAAATGGGCCTTAACTATTTGTTGTTTTAACTAGTGTTTTAGAATCTGGACCAGACCATTGATCCAGTATGGCGAGAGGGTCAAAGATTAGAGGTCCGACCGGGATTGAACCGGGGTTCGACTCAGGGTCATTATTTTGACTATATTTTTATTTATTTCTTACAAAAATATAAAAAGTCAAAATTAATAATTAAAAAATTTAAAAAAAAGTGAAAACCTCAGCTGACCCGTGACTGATTCGACTAGGTCACGATTGGACTGGTTGGGTCATCTTGTCTTGGACAGACGGGTTAAGGGGGTTTACCAGATGACTGGTTCACAGGTCAACCGGTCGAACCGGTCCAAGTTTTAAATCAATAGTTTTAACAAAACAAATAGGGTTATAGGCAAACTGCCAATTTCCCATCACTTATTATTAAAAAAATCCTACATATTAAGTTTAGAACCATTTAGTCAATGTTTTTAAATTTTATATATTCATCTTTAGTCATTTTTTTACTAATAAAATGTTTGAAGTAATTTTTTCTCCATTTTACCCTTATAAAGCAAAAAAAAAAATTATTATTGTTCACGTGAATAGTAACGTTTTTGATGCTTTCATAGAAAATGGTGATGAATGCCAAATACATTTAACCCCTTATCTCTCATTTGGACACTGTATTTTGAAAACAGATACTTTTATTTTAAATACACATTAAATATTAATTTTTCTTTGTTTTTTTTTTTAATATAGATGAAGACACCTATAATCAACTGTTCACGTAAATCATTTTTTTTACTATTAAAAAATGATATGTAAGGCCAAATACATTTTAACCTCTTATCTCGCCTTTGAACACTGTATTTTAAAAGCACATATTTTTATTTTAAATACATATTAAATAATTAAGTCCTTTTTTTTTGTGGGTGCAGATTAAGTCAATTAATTAAGTCCTATTTTTTTTTGTGGGTGCAGATGAAGTCGCTTATAATCACATTGTCAAAAAGGTTTACCAGGTCTCAGAGGCTTCAAGATTGGAGGGTTGGCCAAATACTTCTTAATTTTCTCAAAGGCCTCTTGGCATCGTTTGTTCCATTCTATTGGCTGATCCTTCATAAGTAATTTGAAGATCGGTTCACATATCGATGTCAGTTTTGCGATGAACCGGCCGATGCATTATATCTTTCCTAGAAATGCTCTTACTTCATTCTTTGTTTTGGGTGTGGGCATCTTTGTTATCGCTTTGTTCTTCCCATGATTCACTTATATTCCTCTCATTCCCATTGTATGCCCCAATAAGGTTTTGAATGTGACCCCGTATATACACTTTTTTGGGGTTAAGTCTGAGATTATACTTATCCACCATGTGAAGAAATTTCTCCAATGCAACATGGTGTTCCTCTCTAGTTTCAGACTTGACCATCATGTCGTCGACATAAACTTCAACTTCTTTATGCATCAAGTCATGAAATATGGTCGTAGCCATCCGCTGATAGGTAGCCCATGCATTCTTTTGTCCGAAAGACATTACCTTATAACAATATGTCTCTCATTCTGTGATGGGGGTCGTCTTGTCTTTGTATTCTTCCGCTATGAATATCTGATTGTATCAGGAAAATCCATATGCGAAAGAGTACATAGCTGACAAGGCTACACTGTCCACCATGATGTCTATGTGTGGTAGGGAAAATTCATCTTTTGGGCAAGCCTTGTTGAAGTTTATGTAGTTTATACACATTCTTACCCTTCCATCATTCTTTGGGATCGGTACGATATTAGCCAACCATTTTGGGTACTTGACTACCTCCATGAACCCTATTTCTACTTGTTCATTCACATATTCTATGATTTTCTCTGCTCATTTTGGGCTCATTTTGTGAAGTTTTTTTCTTCATGAGTCTTATGTTCTGGTATGTCGGTATCATGTGTTGGGGCTATGCTTTTGTCAACTCCTGGCATGTCTTCGTAGGACCAGACGAATACTTTTACATATTTTCTCAACAATTTCTCTAATTCTTTTCTATCTTAAGGGGTAACCTCGCTTGCAATTAATATATTCTTAGGATTTTGCATGTACCAAGATTAAATGCTTCTGTTTTAATTGAAGTAATGTCAAATATGCTCATATCATGCATGCTATGATGCATGTTAAAAAAAGAAAAAAAATATCAGACCAGTAAGTAAAATCATTTATCTTATTAATCTTTAATGCAAAGTTACAATAAAAAAGCCTAGGTACAAAGTGTTCTCATAGTCTTCTCATTCTTCGATTGCTGTTGAGTCTTCCTGTGTCAACCCTTCGAGTTGGAAGAGTTATTCCTCTTAGCATTTTTATGCTTCATTCTTTGGTTTTGAACCATTTTTCCTATTCAACATCAGGCTTCATTCCCAGTCTACCATATCGGCAAATATTTCGAAGCCCGACATAGTGATAGTATTGACTTCGTACGACTCTGGTGCTCCGTGGTACTTGGCATTCCTAAAGAAATATGTTAATTTCATCATCTCCTTCTTGGGTCTTGTCTATTCTTCATCTAAGTGGTGCCCCAACCTTTTCTTGGAAGTATGCCACTTGAAGTCAAACAATGAGCTTATGCCTTGGCCCCGTATCCCCAGTCCGGTGTTAGGCTTATACTTCATTTTCTCCATGATCTTAACCACTTTAGGATCCATCCATTTTTCAAATATTATTGCGACCTGGAATCTTATAAAAGGTTGGACTTCCAGGGTGGCCACAGTATTGTCTGCTTCAGCCCCAATAGTGATAATATCCATTCAATTCGGGAACTTAATTACTTGATGTAGCGTAGATGGTACCCCTCCAAGCTTATGGAACCATGGCCTTCCTAGGAGTAAAGAAAACGTCACTGGGATGTTCAGTATCGTGAATTCCACCTCATCTTTTATCGGGCCTACATGACTATGGAAGTCCACTTCTCACTTGTTATCATAGTAAGCTTTATAGTCATATCGGGGGGGATCAGTTCCTCTGGTTGGATGCCTAGCTTGGGCAGTATTTTCAATGGGCAAACATTAATGGAGGACTCATCATATACCATTGCGTAAGAGGTTTTTTTGCCCTTAACTTCGGCCTTAATGAACAAAAACAGATTATGATTTTCCCTCTATCGAAAGCTCTTCCTCGGATAAGGTTATGATTTGCTTGCTTTCTTTCTGAGTAGAATTAATGAATCAACTGACACCATTATTCTTCCCAGGGCTTCAACCATATATTTTTTGTGCTATTGGGAGGAACACGATAATTTTCGTATGTTGATTTATGTTCGAGTCTTCTTCAGTTGCTGGAGCACAATATTTTCTCATTCATTTTCTTTTTTCCCCTCTTCTTTTTCTTTTTCTTCCTATACTCTTTCCTTATGCTTAGTGGCATCATTATATAACCGACCGCACTTGGTCATCCCTTTGACTTCTTCTTCATCATTATCAGAAAAGTCCTCATAGAATTTATTGTGTTCGCCGATCTCGCTATCACTATTATCCCATATTCCCATAACATGGGCCTGCTGGTTGAAGGTTTGTAAGACATATTCTTTGGATAGACCATGATGTATCATGTATAGTGGTGGTGGAACGGCATGACGGTTAGGTAGGGGGTCTCTAATAATCAGGGGCAAGCATTATCAGATTCGGATCGGATCGAACTGAATCCGAATCAGAATCCGAATCGATTTGATTCGATAAGAGTGGACTTGTTTGGTTTGATCAGATCTTGAGTCCTTATCGAATCGGATCGGATTTGATCCGATAACTATCGAATCAAATCAGATTTATTTGATCCGATCTGAAATCTTAACTAATCGGATAAATTCGATTTGATAACATATTCGAATCCGATAGAGCATCCGATTTGATAATGAATCCGATAGTGGATTCGATTTGATAACAGATCCGATTCGATAACTAATCTGATTTGATAAAAATGATTTGAATTTTAAGTTATCTGATCCGATTCGATAAAATTGATATGAATTTATAAATTTTTAGATTAATTTTTCGAATCGAATCAGATTTGTTATCAAATAGAATCTACTATCGGATTTATTATCAAATTAGATTTTCTATCGGATTTGAATCCATTATCAAATCGTGTCTGAGACGAATGCAATTGTCACTGTCGTGGCATTTTTTTGTGGAAGTGGAAGTGTTGGTTCCGGTCGATGTAGCAGGGTACTGGGTTTGGTAGTGGTTTGGGCTTTAGGGGTTTCACCAGACTCTGAATCTTCAGCTTCTCAAATACCTTTGACAGAGGCCCACAAAGGTTCGAGAATATCTTATTTCTTATTGCAATAATCTCAGCGGAACTGCCCTTTGTTCCTGAAGGCCCTCCGGTAGTTCTTCTGTTTGGCTGTAGAATTTCCGATTCTCAACATATTCTTCAATGTCCATGACGGTTTCTCTCAACATTCGAAAGTCAGAGATCATGAAGGTCATTCTCCTCAGCTTGTTATAGATATAGGGCTTGGTGCTCTTAATGATCATCTTTATTTGGTCATTCTTCGAGGGTCGTGTTTGCATTCTCAAAAGCTGACCTCTCCAACAGTCAACATATTCTTTGAAGCTCTCTTCTTACTTCTGCTTGATATTTTCCAAATCACAAAGTGAAAAATCAATCTCTATGTATGTGACATACTGATTCAAAAAAATACTTCTGCCAAAGTCCTCTAGTCATATTTTACTTTCTTCTATAGACTGTGGTACCATACTATAAATGCCCCTTCAAGTGACATCCCAAATATTTTCTGAACCTGACACTTGGTCAAATCGGAAGATCTAATCAGCGACACATGCTGGCGGAGATGTACTTTCGGATCCCTGTTCCAATTCAACTTCATCATTTTTGACATTCTGAATTGTGAAAGCAGATGTTCTTCGAATGTCATGGAATTGTAATCTAAGAGATCTTCATGCTTGCCTTTCATCTTTTGGGAAATATACTCCATTTGTTTTTTCTGTTATGGAGTTCAGCTTGAGAGTTGGCCATTTTGCCTGCAGCATACTCAATCATTTCCTCCTCATCATCTAGAAGAGGGATTTCTTTGGTTGTCCTGTTTGTAGGCTCTTCGTGCCTCCTTTCACCAGTTTCAGCCCCCGCCGCTCAAGGTGTCGTCAAGTTGGCCATAGTATTGGCCAGGGTCTGCAGTTGTTCTGCAATCTTGTCCATGTTGACTTCCAACCGATCTATGCAGAAACCTTCATTGTTTGCCATTTCAAAGCTTGTTAATTATCTTTTAACTAATCTACCTTCTTCCCTAACCCAACACACTGCTGTGATGGCTGTATTCAAAAAAAGGTTAGCGTGATGCATGTATGCATGAAAATACATGAAATAAAATGAATAAGATACATGGTATGCTCAAACATTAGCATATATACTTCCAACCTTATTCCTCTCATACGCGTGGTATGTCCAATATCTTTCCCAGATTCGGCTTAACTTATGTGCTAACAAGGGGTACATAAACTCTTTCTCTCATATGCTAAAAGATAAACCATGACTACTTCGATTTTTTTCATCGTTAAAAGAAAAAGACTATCCATTTACAAATGCATAAACCTAGTATGAGGATCGTGTCATTGTTTAAAAGCGACGAATTGGAACCTTAGTAAACACAGTTATGTGAGATAGGTTGTGGAATATCTAAGAATATCTAGATGATCCAAAACAAGGCATACCCTTCTGAATGAAAGCCAGTATATGTATCAGACTCATATTTTTAGCACATCTAAACCATAGTTAAATATTCTAAGCCCAACAAGATTTTCATACAATTTGGCCCGTTGACATTTCAAAATATTAACATGAAACACAAACTTATCCGAGCTAAAGGCCCAACAAGTTTATGTTCCATGGTAAAAGGATTAAATGATTTCAAATGGTTAGGGCTCAAAAGCAAGTATTAGGGAGGCTCATTCTTATTGGGAAACAACTATTAGCTTACATATAGGATTGATCTAGGGTTCAAGCTTAGGCTCTCATCGGCGAAGGTTTACCCATAATTAGATCTCCCAACCCAAGGGTTCAATCGATCAATGAACACATTTTTTTTATACCTGAAGGTACATGTCAACAAGTGATGGTTATCATCACATAACGATTCATCGCCTGGAGTGAAAGTGATTTCACGATATGTAATGCCATCAATGTTTGAAAATATATGCAAGAAAATGAAAATATGGATAACCTCAATCTCGCCATGAATACTACAAGGTATTTTTTTGGTCGATTCTTTATCCCATACGGAATCGTCATATGTAGGAACGAAGCGAGGTTTACCATTATGCCTATGATGCCGGCGACCACAACACTGTTAGACTTACAAGCCACATAGAGTATAGATAGCCCGCGAAGGACTATCCAGAGAGTGATGGAGTCACCTCCCAATATAAGACAATGGAAATAATTTAAGACCGCACTACACCAATTGCAAGGGTCGACCTTAAACTCTTTTGGGTTCAGAAGGGTCCCTTACTGATGCTAGTATAATATTCAGGTTTGAAAAGAGGTATCGATATGTCTTATAATGCAACATTACACAATAACAGTTTAAAACGTACAATGACGCAATCATAAATAATAAAGGCAATAGAGAAGCGAAATTGATAAAAAAATGTCCAGAAATTATTAAAGTCAAAGTAAAATACTTATTAAACATATTAGAATACATATCTCGCCGGTCTAGCTTCGGAGAAACCTAACCAGTCATTCTTATTTGGCATTAATTTTCGGAAGGATATATTTCATATCTGGTCATATATTCTTTGTGAGGTAAAAAGATAAAATAGTACAAAATCATGCATATATAATAGTAAATACGAAGTAATAATAGCATAATAGTGATAAAACGACAATAAAACAAAGACAAGAGTAATAAAACAATAATTAAACAAGATAGGGTATGTATCACTGGCTTGACTTTGAATAGGCCAGGTCGGATATTGTTTCACATTATAACATCCGGTCGGACATATGTCGTGTCCTGTCGTATATTCTTCGTGAACCAGAAAGATAAAAAATACAAAATTATGCTTTCAGTAATAATAAACTAGAAATAACATGCTAATAATAAAATGAATATGAAGCAACGAAAATAGTAAATAAAATAGTAATTAGACAGTAATAACCGATTAGTGATAACATGTCGGTAGTAAAAGCGAATGTAAAACTAAGAAAATAACATCAAAACTGTGAAACAGTAATAGCACAATAAAATGATAATATGGCCGGATTTTTTCTCATTTGGTCGGATATTCTTTGACACTTTGTGTATGGCCGGCTGGACATATATCAAGTCCAGTCGAAGATACTGCGTCAGAACATAAATTAAAAATGCAAGAAATAATGTGGAAATGAAATCAGGGAGCCCTCAGATCGTACCTTAAGTGTGATTGTCTCAGAAAATACCTCTGCATATTGGACGGTTGTCGGATTGCTTGCTGGAAGGGAAAACTCCAGAGATTTCTGTTGGGTTTCTAAGGTCATCCCAAGATCATATAAAGCATGAAACATGTGAATACTAAAAGTAAGAATGGCGGAAACATACTTACAATCAACGGATGAATGGTTGTGTTGATAACAAAAATTTTGCTTTGAGAAGTCCTCCGAGATCTCCTCTTTGAATAATGATTCCAAGCTCCAAGCTTTGAGTTTTGAGATTCCAAGCTCTTGGGAATGGTTTCCCTATCACCTTGAATGATTCCTCGATGTGTGCTAGCACTAGAAAATTTGCAACAAATTTCCTAATTGTTCTTGCAAGTTTCAGCCAAGAGGGTTTTGGGAGAGAGAGAGAGTTTTGTTTATGTCTTGTTTTTGTTTCTAAAACAATTACCAGTCTAATGAAAAGTCAAGGCAAAAAATTTAGTATATCCTTTTTCCAAAAAGGTTAAAGCAAATTTGGAGGGAAAAAAAACAATTAAAGCTTCCAACTACTCCCATCACAAATAGTGACTAGATGTCAATCACAAAAAGGTGACATGACTTCCTGTTGTGATATTTTATATTGTACCGCAAGTGTACGATGTCAAGTTTTAGTATAAATGAGTTTAGAGTGTCGAACCCATAGGGATTGCGTTAACTCTCACTAAGTACTACAATTGATAATCCTAACTTTATTTAGACAACAAATAATAAAGATTTTTAATAAATAAATAAATTATAAAAATATTTAGATAGGAGGAACTAATACGATATATATTCTGGATCCTGATTTCACCTAGCTGTCTCCTATTTATTTGTCATGTCAATTAATCCATGTTCAGTTATATTGTTTATAAGTCAAGACTCCTAAAATATTCACTCCCTCTCTCGAGTGCCAAGTGAAAATATCATCTACTTCGATATCTCTATAAAAATCTAATAGTTAACAACATATTACGCTTTGTGATTCTATGTTAACGACTTCAAAGGACTACAGATTCTCTCGAACTCTATAAAATCCTAGGTCATATTCTCTAGATCTATTCAAAATCCTCTCTCTCGAGTGATAAATCCTAAACATTCATCATCTTCAATTGTGGCCAACAATCAAGAAGCATTAAACTCAAAAGAATATAAATAAATTAATAAAACTTCATAACAAAATCGACAAACAATTACAAGGTTCAAGCATAGATTACATCATTCTCCAGAATTAAGGAGTTAATTCATGACAAAATATAAAAACAATAATAAACAAGTCATGAATCTAATGGAAATCATTAGAGTTCTAAGAAAGAAACTAGAAGATAAAACCTGAATTGAATCTATTCCTCATCGGATGTCACAGCATTTGTCTCATCTTGTCGCTCTTCAATCCTCTCATTGGATCTCTAAAAATATTTATTTCTGTGTTTTGTGCTCTGTATTAGCCTCTCTTTTAATCTTGAACGAACTGTTATATTTATAGTGGAGGTTGTGAGTCATTGGGTATCATTAGGGATCTTAAAAACCCTAAAATAAATCCTGAAGCGTGTAGGTTACCATCGCAGCGCTGTGGCTTGAACAAGTGGCGTCTGGGCGCCATAGTCTCTGGATTTTTGTATTGGCATGTGAGGGCTTGAGGCGCCATGACACCAACTTTATTTCTTTAACAGGCGCCATGGCGCCATTATTTCTTTTGATTGTGGCGCCAAGGCGCCTATTGTAGGCCAACTCAATGATTTCATTTAAAAATTAGAATCGATGGGTCAAACCAACCTAGATATCTGAATTATGCTCTGTAATTGCTTTATTCCGTGCTCAGTATGATATGATTTTTCTTTTCTTTTCTTTTCTTGTCTCTTTTTGCTTTTCTCATTTTGCACTTTTTTTATTAACACACCTACCCTTTAAGGTAGTATTTCTCCTCATGGTGGTCCTAATACTCGCCCATGGGTAGCTTCACGCTTATCAGTTATAGGTGGTTTATTTTCTTTCTTTAGAGACATTTTTCTTTTTAGCTATACCATACTTCATAACACTAGCAAATCAAGATAGATATCTAAGCAAACGGTCATTCATCGACATGCAATTTCTTCAACTAGTCATCTTGTCAAATACTTAAGTTTTACTGCTAAAAACCTGTTTTTAAGTGCTTACGAGTCTAACATAGATCAGTTATTCAAGGCATCAGATAAAAGTAAATCGGGCACTTATCGTTTCTCAAATTTCACTCATAAACAAACAATATCATCACAGGATTTATGCTTTACTATCAAAGACTAAAACAAATTTTTTTTCTTCAATAAATTTAAACAACTAAATAGCAAGTAAACAACATACACACACCCCCAAACTTAAAATTTGCATTGTCCTCAATGTAAGATAAATATCAAGAGCAAGAGTGAGGAACAACACTACCGTACATGGAGTTGATCAGACTCTTGCTGGTTAGAATTTGGTTGCCCGGGCATTGTGTATCTCGTGCTACCTGCATAAATAACATGCAATTTAATAAATAGCACACAATAAAATAAAAATTAAAAATAAAGAAAACAATTATAAAATAAATGCAATGATTGCCTCCCCGCTAGCGTTAAGTTTAACGTCTTCAGCCAGACGCGACCACCCAAATGGTTATGGTGGCTTAAACGTAGTGAACCGGGTAATCTCATCTGCTTTGTTTTTTGGTATCCACCGGTTCTTATGACATGAAAAAGACAACTTGGCAGGCTGTGGTGATTTATCCATAGATGGTCCTCCAGAATATGTAAATTGTCCCCCAATTGGAAATTCTAGACTACACATTCGGAAAAATTGGCTCGGCTTCCTTTTTAACCTTTTAGGAATCATTTCCAAGTGAGCACTTGCCTTTCTTTTCCTCTTTTTACGGTGCTTTGTGAGTGGTTTCAGGTTTAGCTGCAGAGAATCTTCCTTTATGCATGGCTGCACTATGCTCATAGGTTGCTGAAATACTGATTCACCCTGTCTGATTTCAACTACCTTTTCTACTGTATCTATCATGTGACAGTCTGCATCACCTTGAGAACTTAGCATGGCTCTGAAAACACTAAAGGTGATTTCTTCATATTGACCTCTCATTATCAATTCACATTTGTTCTCTTCTTCTATTATTATTTCCTCCTGAAATACCATTTCATTTTCTTTACTGCCTAAGTCCTGAGAGGTGTCTTTAAACTCTTTTCCGCTCCTACAGGTTATAATTTGACATTGCTCATTGGGGTTGACTTCAATATCACTCGGAAACACCCATGTCTGTTGATTGGCCATGGAAGAAACAAGCAACCCAATTTGCGCTTCTAAAGATTTCATAATTGCCTCTATATTGCCCATTCGTATTTCGATGTTATCCAGCCTTAGACTCATTCTTCTCAAACTTCTCTGAAGCTGCAGCTACAAAAGTTCTCATGAGGTCTTCTAGAGAAAGTTTCTGCTCAGCTCTTGGATAATTGAAGCCATGAGGAGGTTGCAAAATGTTCTCCATATCAGCATATGAAAAATTCAGATGATAATAATTTGGCATAAGACTGCCTCTATAGTTGTTGAAGTTCCGATTGTTCACATACTGTACTTGGTCAAATCCTGCTCCTCTGTTGGGTAAAAGCATTTCATTAGCAGAAGCAGCTTCAATAGACGGTTGGCCCATTTGGTTGGTCAATACTACTAGATGAGTCGCGAGGGAAGATACTTGATCTATCAGTGCACCAATAGGATCTGCCATTGCTTCTTTTCAAATTCACCTCGTACAAAAAAATATATAAACCAAACAAAAATAAAATAAAATAAAAAGATAAAAAATTAAAAAATTAAAACAAAATTAAAGCTTAAGACAAAACTAAAGAAAATAAAATAAAAATCTAAATTAAAGCTAAGATTACTTGGTAGCAGTATTAATGTGAATTAACAAATAATCCCCGGCAACGGCGCCAAAAACCTGTTGTGATATTTTATATCGTACCACAAATGTACGGTGTCAAGTTTTAGTATAAATGAGTTTAGAGTGTCGAACCCACAAGGATTGCGTTAACTCTCACTAAATACTACAATTGATAATCCTAACTTTATTTAGACAACAAATAATAAAGATTTTTAATAAATAAATAAAATATAAAAATATTTAGATAGGAGGAACTAATACGATCGAGATTATGGATCCTGATTTCACCTAGCTGTCTCCAATGTATTTGTCATGTCAATTAATCCATGTTCAGTTATATTGTTTATAAGTCAAGATTCCTAAAATATTAACTCCCTCTCTCGAGTGCCAAGTGAAAATATCATCAACTATAGACTTCGATATCTCTATAAAAATCTAATAGTTAACAACTCATTACGCTTTGTGATTCTATGTTAACGACTTCAAAGGACTACAGATTCTCTCGAGCTCTATAAAATCCTAGGTCATATTCTATAGATTTATTCAAAATCCCCTCTCTCGAGTGATAGATTCTAAACATTCATCATCTTCAATTGTGGCCAACAATCAAGAAGCATTAAACTCAAAAGAATATAAATAAATTAATAAAACTTCATAACAAAATCGACAAACAATTACAAGGTTCAAGCATAGATTACATCATTCTCCAGAATTAAGGAGTTAATTCATGACAAAATATAAAAACAATAATAAACAAGTCATGAATCTAATGGAAATCATTAGAGTTCTAAGAAAGAAACTAGAAGATAAAACCCGAATTGAATCTCTTCCTCCTCGGATGTCACAGCTTTTGTCTCCTATTGTCGCTCTTCAATCCTCTCCTTGGATCTCTAAAAATATTTATTTCTGTGTTTTGTGCTCTGTATTAGCCTCCTCTTTTGAGTTTGGATGAACCAATATATTTATAATGGAGCCTTGGGGTCATTAAGGATCTTAAAAACCCTAAAAATCATTTTCCTGGCTTGCGCATGTTTTCTTCCGCAGGGGGCGCTGCGGCGCCCAAATCCCTGGAAAATTTACGTTAATGACTAGATCTCCTCGAGTATATACAAATCGATATATTATGGGTCTCGTAACTCTTTCTAGATCAAAAGTTATAGCCTTTTTAATTTCAGTGTGCAGCTGTTACTGGTTTTTACTGCTTCTTGAGTCCGATGCTCCCAATAGGTCCCGAAACACACGTATTTGCTCCATTATTGATGTTCTAATGCTTCCTAGAAATAAGACATAAAATATACTACAAAATACATTAAATGGATCGAAACATAACAAATTAATAGGCTAATGATGTCAGAATAAGTGAGTATAAACCACACTTAAGATAATTAATAAAACACAATTACAAGGTTCAAACATCAGTTACATCATTTTCCAGAAATTGTATGGAAATTATGTAGACTTGAGGCGCCATGGCTCCATGTATTGTTGGAGCTGAAGGCGCCACCTTCTTTAATAATAAATGCAACTTGTTTTCTTTTTACTATAGCAGCCAACTTTTTGCTATTCACGTGCATGCCTTTTTGTCCTATTCTTCATTCTCTCTTTTTTTTTTCTCTTGACACCTCACGCCACCGGTCCCACTTGTTTTCTTCCTCTTTGCTTTTAGATTTGGTCAAACAATCTAACAACAATTTCCTAAGCTACGGCCCACGTTGATGATTTTCTTTCAAATCCTTCACGTCACTCTTTTCAATTCTGGGCGCTGCGGCGCTAAGACTTGAGCGCTGCGGCTCCGGTGTATATAATTGGATAGATCTCCTTGAGTAGATGCAAATCGATATATTATGGGTCTCGTAACTCTTTCTAAATCAAAAGTTATAGACTTTTCAATTTCAGTGCGCAGCTGATGCTGGTTTTTACTGCTTCTTGAGTCTGATACTCCTAATAGATCCCAAAATACGTGTAAATATCCTCGGATCCATGTATTAATGCTCCTACAAATAAAACATAAGATAAACTATGAATAACATTAAATATCTCGAAATATAACAAAATAATAAGCTAAAGATGTCAGAATAAGTGGGTATAAACCACACTTATCAAACACCCACAAACTTAAGGTTTTGCTAGTCCCGAGCAAAAGATAAAATAAAAACTAAATTCAAATAAATAATTAAAAATAACTAAATTAACTAAACCACTTTCGTAGGGATCACGATTGCATTTAGCGTATACAACAAGCCTTTAAACCCTTAGGCGGCCCTAGTGGACGAGTTATAGTCTCGTGAGGGCTTATAATGACGACACCCACAAACGTCATTCACACACAATCATGCAAAAATATAAAAATAAGAAAAACATAGTCTCGATAGTTGCACATAAAATTATCCTTAAGGAAAGCTTATAGATGAAATTAGAGACCTTCAAAGTATGCAATTCAGCTCAGATCCAAGTTCCTGAATAATTCGTCTAAGCTAGACTCACAGTGTGTGTGTGTAAAGGTTCATTCACAGCTTGATTCCTAAGTAAGCCAACTCAATGATTTCGATTAAAAATTAGAATAGATGGGTCAAACCAAAGTAGATATCTCAATTAAGCTATGTTATTGCTTTATTTTGTGCTCAGTATGACATGATTTTTCTTTTCTTTTCTTGTCTCTTTTTGTTTTTCTCATTTTGCACTCATTTTTTTTTCAACTCACCTACCCTTTAAGGTAGCATTTCTCCTCATGGTGGTCCTAATACCCGCCCATGGGTAGCTTCACATTTATCGGTTATATGTGGTTTATTTTCTTTCTTTAGAGACATTTTTCTTTTTAGCTATACCACACTTCATAACACTAGCAAATCAAGATATATATCTACGCAAACGGTCATTCATCGACAAGCAATTTCTTCAAGTAGTCACCTTGTCAACTATTTAAGTTTTCACTGCTAAAAACCTAATTTTAAGTGCTTACGAGTCTAACATAGATCAACTATTCAAGGCATCAGATAAAAGTAAATCGAGCACTTATTGTTTCTAAAATTTCACCCATAAACAAACAATATTATCACAGGATTTATGCTTTACTATCAAAGACTAAAACAAATTTTTTTATTTCAATAAATTTAAACAATTAAATAGCAAGTAAACAACATGCACCACACCCCCAAACTTAAAACTTGCATTGTCCTCAATGTAAGATAAAAAAAAATTAAAGAATAAGAGAGGAACAACACTACCGTGCATGGAGTTGATCAGACTCTTGCTGGTTAGAATTTGGTTGCGCGGGCGTTGTGTGTCTCATGCTACCTGCATAAATAACATGCAAATTAATAAATAAAAAATAGCACACAATAAAAAAATAAATAATAAATAATAAAGAAAATAATAATAAAACAAATGCAAGAGATGCCTCCCCGCTAGCGCTAAGTTTAACGTCTTCAGCCAGACGCAACCACCCAAATGGTTATGGTGGCTTAAACGTAGTGAACCGGGTAATTTCATCTGGTTTCTTCTTTGGTATCCACCGATTCTTATGACATGAAAAAGACAGTTTGGCTGGCTGTGGTGATTTATCCATAGATGGTCCTCCAGAATATGTAGATTGTCCATCAGTTGGAAATTCTGGATTGCACATTCGGCAAAATTGGCTCGGCTTCCTTTTTAACCTTCCAGGGATCATCTCCAAGTGAGAACTGGCCTTTCTTTTCCTCTTTTTACGGTGCTTTGGACTAGCAAAAAAGTGACGTGAAGGATTTGAAATTGATCAACGTGGGCCATAGCTTAGGAAATTGACGTCCGAGGAGGAAGAGATTCAATTCGGGTTTTATCTTCTTGTTTCTTTCTTATAACTCTAATGATTTCCATTAGATTCATGACTTGTTTATCAATGTATTTATCTTTTGTCATGAATTAACTCCTTAATTCTGGAGAATGATGTAACTGATGTTTGAACCTTGTATTGTGTTTATCAATTTTGTTATGAAGTTTTATGGATTTATTTATATTCTTTTGAGTTTAATGCTTCTTGGTTGTTGGCCACAATTGAAGATGATGAATGTTTAGAATCTATCACTCGAGAGAGGGGATTTTGAATAGATCTAGAGAATATAGCCTAGGATTTTATAGAGTTCGAGAGAATGTGTAGTACTTTGAAGTCGTTAATATAGAATCACAAATCGTAATGAGTTGTTAACTATTGGATTTTTATAGAGATATCGAAGTCTATAGTTGATGATATTTTCACTCGGCACTCGAGAGAGTGAGTGAATATTTTAGGAGTCTTGACTTATAAACAATATAACTGAACAATGATTAATTGGCATGACAAATATATAGGTGACAGCTAGGTGAAATCATGATCCATAATCTCTATCGTATTAGTTCCTCCTATTTTATTGTTTTATATTTTATTTATTTATTAAAATCTTTATTAATTATTTTCTAAATAAAGTTAGGATTATCAATTGTAGTACTTAGTGCGAGTTAACTTAATCTCTGTGGGTTCGACACTCTTTCATTGATTTATACTAAAACTTGACACCGTACACTTGCGGTACGATATAAAAATATCACGACAAGTTTTTGGGTTAATATGAATTAACAAACAATCACCGGCAACGGCGCCAAAAACTTGTCGTGATATTTTATATCGCACCGCAAGTGTACGGTGTCATGTTTTAGTATAAATGAGTTTAGAGTGTCGAACCCACAGAGATTGCGTTAACTCTCACTAAGTACTACAATTGACAATCCTAACTTTATTTAGACAACAAATAATAAAGATTTTTAATAAATAAATAAAATATAAAAATATTTAGATAGAAGGAACTAATACGATATATATTATGGATCCTGATTTCACATAGCTGTCTCCTATTTATTTGTCATGTCAATTAATCCATGTTCAGTTATATTGTTTATAAGTCAAGAGTCCTAAAATATTCACTCCCTCTCTCGAGTGCCAAGTGAAAATATCATCAACAATAGACTTCGATATCTCTATAAAAATCTAATAGTTAACAACTCATTACGCTTGTGATTCTATGTTAATGACTTCAAAGGACTACAGATTCTCTCGAACTCTATAAAATCCTAGGTCATATTCTCTAGATCTATTCAAAATCCCCTCTCTCGAGTGATAGATTCTAAACATTCATCATCTTCAATTGTGGCCAACAATCATGAAGTATTAAACTCAAAAGAATATAAATTAATTAATAAAACTTCATAACAAAATCGACAAACAATTACAAGGTTCAAGCATAGATTACATCATTCTCCAGAATTAAGGAGTTAATTCATGACAAAATATAAAAACAATAATAAACAAGTCATGAATCTAATGGAAATCATTAGAGTTCTAAGAAAGAAACTAGAAGATAAAACCCGAATTGAATCTCTTCCTCCTCGGATGTCACAACCTTTGTCTCCTCTTGTCGCTTTTCAATCCTCTCCTTAGATCTCTAAAAATATTTATTGCTGTGTTTTGTGCTCTGTATTAGCCTCTCTTTTAATCTTGAATGAACTGTTATATTTATAGTGGAGGCTGTGAGTCATTGAATATCATTAGGGATCTTAAAAACCCTAAAATTAAATCCTGAAGCGTGTAGGTTCCCATCACAGCGTTGTGGCTTGAACAAGTGGCGCATGGGCGCCATAGTCTCTGGATTTTTGTATTGGCATGTGAGGGCTTGAGGAGCCATGACGCCATTATTTCTTTTGATTGTGGCGCCAAGGCGCCTGTTGTCTTCTTTCGATTTTGATGGCACATTGGCGCCATTAACTTGATAATAATGATGGCGCCTTGGCGCCTTTGACAATAATGGGCGCCATGGGGCCCATTCCTCTGAAATTTGTATGGGAATGTGGTGTCGTGGCGCCAGTCTTCATATAATTCAATGGCGCCTTATGTTCTGGAAATTGTATGTAACTTTGGCGCCTTGGCGCCTAATGATCCCGTGCTCGTCCTGTGTTCCCGAAAATTCCCAAAACACGTGCAATTATTCTCAGATCCATGTATTAATGATCCTACAAATAAAACACAAAATAAACTATAAATGACATTTAAATATCTCGAAATATAACAAAACAATAAGCTAAAATTACCGTAATAAGTGCGTATAAACCACACTTATCACTTCCATCACTAAAGTGACTTGCGATGTGGCTTGTGATGTGACTTGTGAGCCCCACTTTAATTCAAAATCTGAGTGGGCCTGCAAACACATCCCGGGCTCGGGTTCGTTAATTCCGAATTAACGATTTTTTCGTTGCATAATTAAATCAAATTTAATTAAACAATTATGCCTAGCAAAATTACTATTCACGTCGCTCGCGAATTAATTCTAAATTAATTCGTTTGCCCGAATTAAAATCTAATTTTAATTCCGTTATGAAATCTAATTTCATTTAATATATCAAATATATATTTTATCGATTAATTCCAAATTAATCATTCTCTCTCCTCAAATAGTATTTCATCCCAGATAAAATCTCTCCGGAATTAATCCTAGATTAATTATGTTCGAATCATACGTCATCGGTGAATCTTCGGGAAGCGACCCATGAGATCCCTGGATATGTTGGCAGTAAATCCGATCGTCGGACTATCCGAACACGTACCTACCTGATACGACGTTCTTACCGATTTACGAGACATGGTTGGCTTCTAGCAAAGCACAGTGCCTACCCAATTCTCCAGAAATATTCTTAAAGGAATATATAATCATTGTCAGGCATATTATACATAGTATTGCGTATTGCGATCCAGTATCAGATGTCACATGCAAGGCCTGGGGCTGGAAAAGTTTCTGCTCCGTACGAAGCATATATCGGATCACAAGCAACTAGTCTCTTTAATCGGATTATCATGACCTTGTCATATTATTCTGATGGTTGCAACCCATTAGAGTACCAATTATGTATCCCTGCGTGATCATCATCTCCATATGACTGAAGTGATACTTCCATCTTGACATCACACCCAATACACTACGATTCTCAATAAACCCAGAAGAGGCGTACACAGAACCTGTTAAAGTCCCGGATGACCAAAACCAAAGCGTATTGATTTTCGCAAGTACTAGCGATGTAAGTCTCAGGTTAAGATCAAATACACTTACCCTGATGCAGATTCTCATAGACACATAGTCATACTACCAATGAGATTCTGAGGGGTCTATCCAGAGCGAAGCTGTTTCCGTACCATCGGTAAACACAACCTCCTATCACACTTGCATAAGTATCCAATACTTAAATATATGAGAACTATGTTGTTACGCTTCCATAACACGTACAAGTGCAATACTAGTCTATTCCGCATTATCGATGTTCAGTCTCGATAATAGTACGACTATGGATATTTAATGATTAAACCTTTATGGATTGATATTGTCTCATATCTAATAATCCAGAACTAATCATAAGGACTTTTGTCATTTATATATTTAAGTAATCAAATTACAAAATGATAAAATGCAATTTCCATTGTCACATAGTTAATTTGTACAAAAACCACAATGTCTTTTACAAATAGTGACGCTATGGGTCATAATTGTCCAAAAATCTCTCACTTGGCCTATAGCCAGTCACCCAAGCATCTAACACCTGAACTATGTACATGTCGCTCAAACTTTTGCTGAGGAATAACTTTCATCAACAGATCAGCAATGTTGTCATCTGATGCGACCTTCTCGATCTTCACATCACCACGATGTATGATCTCACGAATCAGATGGAAACGTCGAAGAACATGCTTGGATCGTTGATGAGACCGCGATTCCTTAGTCTATGCTATAGCTCAGTTATTGTCACAATATAATGGAACGGGCTCAGCTGCTAACAGAACTACTCCTAATCCAATTAGGAATTTACGGATCCAAACTGCCTCTTTTGCTGCTTCAGCTGTAGCAATGTACTCGGCAATAGTCTCTTGCTTGGAAGATTTCCAACTTACTGCTCCGTTGTTCAAACAAAATATATACCCGGATTGTGACTTGTAGTCGTCTTTATCGGTTTGGAAACTTGCATCGGTATACCTATTTACCTCAAGTTCTCCATCTCCATAGATTAAGAAAGCATTCTTAATTCGTCTAAGATACTTAAGGATATTCTTAACCGCCATCCAATGACCATCACCTGGATCGGCCTGATAGCGACTACACATGCTCAAAGCATATGAGACATCAGGTCGCGTACATATCATGGCATACATGATCGATCTGACTGCCGAGGCGAACGGGATCCGACTTATGTTGTCTCTCTCATCTTGAGTTTTAGGACACATGTCCTTAGATAGAGTGATGCCATGTGACACTGGCAACAGTCCCCTCTTGGACTGATCCATGTTGAATCTCTTCAACACTTTGTCAATGTACGTGCTCTGGAAGAGTCCAAACAGCTTTCTAGATCTATCCCGGTAGATCTTTATTCCTAGAATAGAGGCTGCTTCTCCCAGATCCTTCATGGAGAATTTTAATGAAAGCCAAGCTTTCACCGGAATAAAGGCTACTTCTCCCAGATCCTTCATGGAGAATTTTAATGAAAACCAAGCTTTCACCGATGTTAACATGGGAATGTCATTGCCAATAAGCAATACATCATCAACGTAAAGGACAATGAATGTCAGTGCGCTCCCACTAACCTTCTTATATACCCAATAATCATCCTCATTTTGAACGAAATCATATTCTTTTATGATCTCATCAAAAAGTTGGTTCCAAGATCGCGATGCTTGCTTCAATCCATAAATGGATCGATTTAACTTACAAAACTTGTTTGCAAGTCTAGGTACGACAAAACCGTCAGGCTGTTGCATATAAACATCCTCCAAAAGGTTTCCGTTAAGGAAAGCGGTTTTAACGTCCATCTGCCATATCTCGTAATCGAAATATGTAGCAATAGCAAGCATAATCCGAATGGATTTAATCATGGCAACAAGTGAAAAAGTTTCTTCATAATCGACACCATATCGTTGACGATACCCTTTCGCTACAAGCATAGCTTTGTACATTTGTATGTTGCCATCCATGTCGGTCTTCCTCTTGAAGACCCATTTGCAACCAATAGGCTTTACGCCTTCTGGTGCATCAACCAATGTCCAAACTTGGTTGATGTATATGGAATCCATTTCGGACTTCATGGCTTCTTGCCATAAAGCGGAGTCGATACCTTGTATCGCTTCCTCATACGTAGCTGGTTCGTCTTCCTCAATAAGATTGATATCCACATAAGGTGAGATCAGAAACCCATACCTCTCAGGTTGTTTTCTGACTCTCTCCGACCTACGCGGTTCTTGTGTATTCGAAGATTGTGGTACAGTTTCATCCCTGATGAACTGTTCATGTTCCGTTAAGGATTCTGTGCCATGAACAGTATCACTCCGATTTTCATCGAGTTCTACTTTCCTCCCACTAACCACTGCATTTAAGAATTCATTCTCAAGGAAAACTGCATGTAGAGCAACAAATACTTTATTTTCTTGTGGGTGATAGAAGTAATATCCTTTGGTTTCCCTAGGATATCCTACAGATAGGCATTTATCCGATTTGGGTTCTAGTTGGGTACCTTCCAAACGTTTGACGTATGTCTAGCATCCCCAAATCTTCAGGAATGAGAAACCCGATTTCTTTCCTGTCCATATTTCATATGGTGTCTGTTGAACAGACTTTGACGGAACCTTATTCAAAAGAAGTATTGCACTGTTCAATGCATATCCCCATAAGGAAATAGGTAGCTCTGTGCGACTCATCATAGACCTTACCATGTCTAACAAAGTTTGGTTTCTCCGTACGGACACACCGTTTAATTGCGGTGTTCCGGGAGGAGTCCACTGTGAAAGAATACCATATTATTTCAAGTAATCAATAAACTCATTGCTTAAGTATTCTCCACCACGATCCGACCGTAATGTCTTAATACTTTTGCCGGTCTGTTTTTCTACTTCGTGTTAAAACTCTTATAATTTCTCAAAGGTTTCCGACTTGTGTCTCATAAGATACACATAACCATAACGTGATGCATCATCCGTAAAGGTTACGAAGTATTCATATCCACCTCTAGCCTGGCTAGACATGGGCCCACATACGTCACTATGAACGAGGGCTAACAGTTCGGTGGCACATGCACCTTTACCGCTAAAAGGTATTTTAGGCATTTTGCCTAATAAACAAGATTCGCAGACGTAATATGAATTTGGATCAAATCCGTCCAAGTACCCACTCTTCGAAAGTGTGGATATGCGAGTCTTGTTAATGTGTCCCAGACGACAATGCCACATATAAGTTTCAACTTTGTTACTTAGTTTAAGCCTTTTGTTTGTTACATTAAATGTTTGAGATTGATTTATATTCAAAATATAAAGACCATTATTTACATCAGCAGTGCAAATCTCCATATCATTTTTATACATAAAACACCCAGTGTTTCTAAATATAAAAGTATACCCACATTGGGCTAACATAGATACAGAAATAATATTCCCAGTCAAACTAGGTACGTAATAACAGTCTGTAAGTTTAAGTACATGCCCCGAGGGCAGTTCCAAAACAAAAGTGCCAATGGCCAAAACGGCGACTCGTGTCCCATTTCCAATGTCGAGGTCAATCTCTCATGAGCCTCCTCTGCCTCTATCTGTAATCTGCAGATCTGCACATCAGTACATATATAAGTAACACAACCAGAGTCAAAAATCCAATTTTTAAAATTAGTAGTAGACATGTTTATTTCTATAACAAACATACCTGAAGCCGGTGCCTTGCCCGCTTCGATTTCCTTCATGTGTGCCTTGTACTGGTAATCACGCTTCCAGTGACCCCGCTTGCCGCACTGCAGACATACATCTTGGGATTTGTCCTTACCATTCCCATAAGGTTTTTGGACTTCCCTTTCTTCTTCTTCTTCTTCTTTACACCTCATGTCGCCTTGGGCCAAGCCCTCGGAGTCTGAGATGTTGAAGCGAAGTGCGCCTCGCGCTTCTTGCCCTTTATGAGCTCTTTTTTCTGCTTCGCGCAGTGTGGACATCAACTCTCCAAGAGTTTGGTCTTGGTTCATCATATTGTAGTTCATGATGAACCCACTCCAAGTGTCGGGGAGAGACTGTAAGATCAAATCTATTGAAGTCTCAGCCTCGAAGACAATGCCCATCTGTCCCAGCTGCTCAATGTCAGCAATCATCTGTGACACATGGTGCTCAACAGATGTACCCTCTGACATGCGAGCACGAAAGAGCTTCTTCTGTAACTCATATCTCTGCGATCTAAGATTAGATCGATGAAGATCATGCAACTTCGCCATCATATTATAGGGATCCAATCCTTATTCTGACGACGGAATTATTGAGTCACAGCAGCAAGCATTATAGATTGAGCAGTGAAGTTGTCATCGCTATGAGTCTTCCAAAGCTATAGCTCAACTATCTGATCAGATCTAGGCTTAGGCCCAAGAGGTCTCTCTATAGTGTAGAGCAACTTCTCGGATCCCAGGACAATCATGAGATTCATGTCCCAATCTTGAAAGTTTGTGTCATTAAAGACATTGTCGCCCATGATAATATATCTAATGCTTAACTTTCCTGTCATTTTAATTGCAATAGTTAAACTATTCAATTAACGATGTATGGGTACAGTCTAACTGTTACAAAAATAATAATAAAATATTAGTCCAACTAATAAATATAATTGACGAAATATTTTGAAAGCGCATAAAGCCAAGTATTTGAACGAAATTGCAAATTCAATACTGGCCTCCCACTATTTTTCGGCTAGCCTCTAACCCTCTGTTGAGTACTCGGGAAACCTAGTTTCCTAGTGGGCTAGGATCCCGTTAAATAACAAACAACCTTGACTTTGGCCAACAAGCTGTATAATATTTAACTAGGTAGATCTCTAAGATCAATTATATCTCATCCAATTCCTAGATTCGGTAAGTGGACCTCCAAGTCCGAAACATATATACAATATATATGCCAATATATCCAATATATTTTCCTAACCTTTTTCCTCTGAATCAACTAAGCCATGGCTTTGGCACAACAAGCTTAATGATTCCAGTTAAGCGGAACCCATTGACTTTGGAAAGCTTCATAATCGATGTCTATGGAAAAGAAGTGATCTTGACTTTGGCCAACAAATCACAACTTGGACAAGACATACGATATGGAACAAAGCCTTCATGATTCAAACACATCCGCGATGGACAAAGGTATTGACTTTGGCCAAAAAACCAGTGCCAATCTTGGATCTTGAGAATGAATCATTCAATGGAAGGAAAACGCTTAATATTTGTTGAGGGTTTTTCGCGTAAATTTGCAACCAATTTATTATCTTTGATTAGGTCTCATCATTCACCCTTAAGCATGCATTCTAAAAGCATAATAAGGCGCGGTAAATAAATTAATAATGATATGCGGATTGATATCTCACAGATTGTTCCTAGAACAAATCACTCCATTTCCTCTCCCAGGCTAGCACTATTCTAACTTCTACCCAATTACATAATACAATTAGAGAAACCTCATTAACATTGAGGGAAATTAGGTGAGAAGATAATTACAAAGAATCGAGAGATAAGGCTGGACAAGCAGGTCCAATTTAATAAATTCTAAATTTACAACAATTCTGAAATTGCCCTTTCCCTTCTAATATCCATCCGATATACATTATTCATACAACACATCCATGTATTCACACAACATCATGTTATTCAATCAATCTAATCCAATTAATTAATCTTTGAATAAAGTGATCATCCAATGTTCAAACAACGATTTGATTTGCGCGAGTCCAACTCGTTTAAGAATGAGTACTCAAAGTACGAATTCTTGAATTATATCGAACTACAATTTTAAATCTAATTTAATTTGTATTAAATATTAATTCTATATTTAATTCCAAATTAAATAATTATATTTTTTAATGCGCCTTTACGACTTAGATTCTAAATCTAATCTTAATGGGTCTCAAAGCCCAATTAACATACAATGTCAATTTAATTAAAGTCCAATGAGCTTTCAATTAATTTCTTAAGGCATGAGCTTTGGTCAATATGGGTCAAACCCAAATACCAAGGCTCAATTAAGGAATCACCCTATTTGCCAAGAAATCAATTTTGGCCCATTAGGCCCAATTAAATATTTGAAGGCCCATTTGATATATTTGGACTTAATGGAATGGTTTAGGCCCATTTTGGATCCAATCCAATTGTCATAAACCAACTTGGCCCAACCAAGCCCATTAGGCCCAAATACAACATATTTAGCCCAATTCCAAATTAAGCCCAATTAATTAAATTCTAATTTTCCAAATATCAAAATTTAATTAATTAAAGTGTATTGCACTAATTAATTATCTAAATTAATATTTCCAAAATACTAATTTAATCAATTAATCATGCATTAATATTTTCAACACATGTCCAACATTATTGAATCAAAATCAACTCATTTTCATGCTTCTCAAGTCACGACATTATGATGATTTTATATCCGATTTTTGATTTTAATCCAATTAAATCATAAATTAATATTTATCATGTCCTTAAACTCATCCAATGATTTAAAAATAAAAATCACCATGACCTAGGGTTTCATATAGCATTCGGCCACGCAACTAAAGTTGGGGAAAATTAATCCAATTAATTTTTCTTAAAATTGATCATGCATAACTCTAAGTTATCAACATACAAGCATACTCAAACAAACAATTTGATTAAAACATGCTCAAATCAAAAATACCAAAATTTTAGTATGTAAACCCTAATCAAATTTCATGCTCAAATAGGCTCCATGATACCATTGTTGGGTTTCTAAGGTCATCACAAGATCATATAAAGCATGAAACATGTGAATACTAAAAGTAAGAATGGCGGAAACATACTTACAATGAACGGATGGATGGTTGTGTTGATAACAAAAAATTTGCTTTGAGAAGTCCTCCAAGATCTCCTATTTGAATGATGAATCCAAGCTCCAAGCTTTGAGATTTGAGATTCCAAGCTCTTGGGAATGGTTTCCCTATCACCTTGAATGATTCCTTGATGTGTGCTAACACTAGAAAATTTGCAACAAATTTCCTAATTGTTCTTGCAAGTTTCGGCCAAGAGGGTTTTGGGAGAGATAGAGAGTTTTGTTTATGTCTTGTTTTTGTTTCTAAAACAATTACAAGTCTAAAGAAAAGTCAAAGGCAAAAAATTTGGTATATCCTTTTCCAAAAAGGTTAAAGCAAATTTGGAGGGAAAAAAAGCAATTAAAGCTTCCAACTACTCCCATCACAAACAGTGACTAGATGTCAATCACAAAAAGGTGACATGACTTCCATCACTAAAGTGACTTGCGATGTGACTTGTGGACCCCATGACCGGCGTAAACACACTCGTATAACGCAAGCGCACGTATCGTTCAAGTAGTATAAAAATATCGATCCCACGATGACTTAATTCCTACTGTTGTTATTAATTATTGAATCGATTTATTTACAGATATCTAATTGAGGGATAAGAGAATGATTGCTTGGTTGATTTGGTTGATTGTAGTTTTGCAAAATAAATAAATAAACAAAAAGACAAAAGAAAAATACTAAGGAAAATAACAAAAGACACAAAGATCTAGGGTTGTGAATCATTCTAATATCATTTAAAAGATGAAGTGATTATTTTATGTTTGTGTAATAAATCAGTTTACTAACCTGTAACACTAAATTATGCAAAAGCCTCTGTCGATGGTCAGACGCAAATACCCAGTTTAACCCAATTGAACCATATGTCTATGTCAACCAAATTATCTGGATTCATTAAGTTTAAGTTCCAATTATGGCTACCCCCGCCCGACAGGTATATTCCTATCCTGTAAGGAAATCTATTAAAGGGTTATCTATCCTCAAGGAAGATCGTGGGCTATTAAGTCTAAGGCTGAAACCTAAAATCCCTATGTCTAGTTCATTTTAGATTTACCACATCAATCTTATTGGTGATCAGACAACAAGAAGCATTAAGCTTAAGACTTAATAAGTAAACCTTTAAATTACCCAAACTATAAAATAACCCCTTATAAACCGGTGATATTAGAATTTATCACAACCCCAGATAACTAACACATAACTAGGGCTAGTAAGAATTTAAAAGTAAAAGACATAAAGTAAAAATACTGAAAAGTAAAAGACATAAAGTAAAAGCTGAAAAGTAAAATAAAATAAAATGCTAAGGTAAAAGGAATTACTTTTACTACTACTAATTTAGATATCTCTCATAAAATAATATATAAACTTGTGATAATATTACCAACCAACCAGTCTGGCGGTATCCTGATTAAGTCAAATTAAGTCCAACCAGCCATAAAGGCGGAACCAAAATTAAATTACCAACCGACCAATCTGGCGGTATCCTTGATTAGTCAAGTTTAAACCAGATTAAAATTAATTTACCAACCGACCATATAGCGGTATCCTTTTTAAGTCAATATTTTAAATAGTGAATATATTATTTTTAAGGGAGATTAATCTAAATAGTAACAGTAAAAGAATTACCTTTCACCCTAGCTGGGGAAGTTACCTTCTCATAGTAAATAGTAAAAACTGTAAAAAGTAAAAAGTAAAAAGTAAATTACTATTATTACAAAACGTAATTAAAATTATTTACAAAACTAAAAATTAAAAACTAAAAAACTAAAAACTAAAAGAATCTATAGAGAGAAACTCTCTCTTTAGAAAGAATATAAGAGAGAGAGTGGTACACTGAATTCTGAAATCTCGAGCTCAATTTATAGGCGCGGGTAGGCTTCGGGCGTCGCGACGCCAAGGGCTTCAGCGTCGCGACGCTGGAACAGTGAGGCGTGGCACAATGACAGCTTGACACATGGCGATTCGGATAAGAAGATAAGGCGACACGTGACGAGGCGGCTAAGAGCTCAATTATTATGCTGACGTGGCGATGACGTGGCAAGGCGGCTGAGATCGGCACCATAAGATTGCGACACGTGTCACGGCGTGATTGGCTGATGATGACGTGGCATGTTGACTCAGTTGACATGCTGACGTGGATGATGACCTGACATGACGCGTGGAAGAGTTGACTCGTTGACCGAATGACGTGGCGACACGTTGGATGACATGTGGCACACGTGGCGATGGCGACTGTCGGCACCGTAGGATGATGACACGTGGCACGGCGCACGTTAGCAAATTGGCTGTGATCGTGACACGTGGAGCGGCGCATGTTAGCAAAGTCAAACTTCTCAAATTCTGACACGTTGACCCGACGCATGTTAGCAGATTCGGCGCATGCTGGGCGTCGCGACGCGAGAAATTACCAAAAATGCCTTTTTCGTCCAATTTTCACTGTTTTGCCCCAAATCACCTCCAGAATGTCCTGAAACTTTATTTATCTACAAAATAACACAAAACACATCAAAATATTCACAAAACTCAAGAAACTATACAAAATATTAGGTTAAATGAGTGGCAAATAGTGATAGAAATACCACTCATCACCCCACTTTAATTCAAAATCCGAGTGAGCCCGCAACCACATCCCGGGCTCGGGTTCGTTAATTCTGAATTAACAAATTTTTCGTTGCGACGTAATTAAATCAAATTTAATTAAACAATTATGCCTAGCAAAATTACTATTCACGTCGCTCGCGAATTAATTCTAAATTAATTCGTTTGCCCGAATTAAAATCTAATTTTAATTCCGTTATGAAATCTAATTTCATTTAATATATCAAATATATTATTTTATCGATTAGTTCCAAATTAATCGTTCTCTCTCTTCAAATAGTATTTTATCCCAGATAAAATCTTTCCGTAATTAATCCTAGATTAATTATGTTCGAATCATACGTCATCGGTGAATCTTCGGGAAGCGACCCATGAGATCCCTGGATATGTTGACAGTAAATCCGGTCGTCGGACTATCCGAACACGTACGTACCCGATACCACATTTTTACCGATTTACGAGACATGGTTGGCTTCTAGCAAAGTATCGTGCCTACCCAATTCTCCAGAAATATTCTTAAAGGAATATATAATCTTTGTCAGGCGTAATATACGTAGTATTGCGTATTGCGATCCAGTATCGGATGTCACATGCAAGGCCTGAGGCTAGAAAAGTGTCTGCCTCATACGAAGCATATATCGGATCACAAGTAACTAGTCTCTTTAATCGGATAATCATGACCTGGTCATATTATCCCGATGGTTGCAACCCATTAGAGTACCAGTTCTGTATCCCTGCGTGATCATCATCTCCATATGACTGAAGTGATACTTCCGTCTTGACATCACACCCAATACACTACGATTCTCAATAAACCCGGAAGAGGCGTATACAGAACCTGTTAAAGTCCCGGACGACCAAAACCAAAGCGTATTGATTGTCGCAAGTACTAGCGATGTAAGTCTCAGGTTAAGACCAAATACACCTACCCTGATGCGGATTCCCATAGACACATAATCATACTACCAATGAGATTTCGAGGGGTCTATCCAGAGCGAAGTTGTTTCCGTACCATCGGTAAACACAACCTCCTATCACACTTGCATAAGTATCCAATAATTAAATATATGAGAACTATGCTGTTACGCTTCCATAATACACACAAGTGCAATACTAGTCTATTCCGCGTTATCGATGTTCAGTCTCGATAATATTATGACTAGGGATATTTAATGATTAAACCTTTATGAATTGATATTGTCTCATATCTATTAATCCGGAACTAATCATAAGAACTTTTATTATTTATATATTTAAGTAATCAAATTACAAAATGATAAAATGCAATTTCCATTGTCACATAGTTAATTTGTACAAAAACCACAATGTCTTTTACAAATAGTGACGCTATGGGTCATAATTGTCTAACAATTTCATGGGATTTGCTCATATTTTTCTCTCTCTCAAACTCTCTTTTCAGATTTCAAAACTTATGACCAAGATAAAAGTTTTTAAGACCCTTTGTGAAGAATTGGGTCCTTTTTTTTTATAGTGGTTGGACTGGATTGAAAAAAGAAGGGGAAATCAAATCCCCTCATTGATTCCCGTGATTTCCAATTTGCATCGTCAGCTACACCTCGATCTATGTCCAGTCGAATATTTATTTTGAGATATACATCCGGCCGGACATTAATCAGGTATGTGATTTCAATAATTGAAATTATGCACGTTCGCTGACAACTCGATACATTTCTGACCAGACATTAATCAGATCCCGTGATTCCAGTACTTGACAACATGCACACTCATTGACAGCTTATCACATGTCCGGCCAGATTTAGGGTTTTCAATATATATCCGGCATGATATTATGAACTGAGAAAAAGATTGGTCGGACATAGGTGACGTCCGGTCGGGACTTGGCTATTTTTCTGAATTCTCTGGAGATCCATTCCCTTCCGGCATTCATCCTTGCAATTTTCTGAACCTTCGTGTGGTGCCCCATAAGAGACTCGTCATCGGATTATATCTAAAAATACAATGTCTATACCTGGACATGTTAAAAATTTATTATAATTATTTTTAGAAATTCATATTATAGTATATAATACAACAACTATAATATTTATTTTATAATATTTTTATTATTTAACGGGAATTCATGTCATGAAAATAATGTATAATAGTTTTATTGTCAATTCATGCTTTGTGTAGTCGGCGTTGGGTGGTGGGGAAGTAACGGTAATAGTGACAAATCAATATCACTAATATTAGGAGATAAAATTAAAGTTTTCTTTTGTTATTTGTAGATTTTTAATATGAATAACTTAAATATATTTATATTAGTTGTTTTTTTAAGAAGTAGCATTAAGGAAAAAAATGAGGAAAATTATCATTATCTTCTATTATACTATTATTATGTTACTACTTATTCACGGTGGATAATCGATATTTATGAAATCAAAATATTAAATAATTTTGAAATAATTGTATTTTTATATCATAGATAAGTTGAAACTTTTCAAAATTAGTTGGATAATTAGTATAAATTTAAAACTTAACTGAGATATTTTCATAAAAAATTAAAAGAAATTAGAGTCAATTTTAAAATTACATTTTGAAATTTTCCAAAATACAATCGAGACCAGATTTATGTCCTTATAAATCTAATACTAATATATCTTCAACTACTGGTTTACTTTTCCAATTTTTACTTTAAAAAGACCATTACCCATAATCCCACTATTGACTATTAAGTAATTGAAAAGGTTTTGGGTTACGTTTTTTGTACACAAATAACAACGAATATATAGTTGATGTCACTCTGTGTCCTTTGAAACTGATATGAAATCACTTGAGGACAATTTAGTTGATTCAATTGATAAATAATGGCATATTCTTGTCTCTTGAGGTAGAAAATATTGGTAGATAAAGCGCGATATGTTCAGTCTACAAATGACTGAAAGCCAACAGAATGAATCGTAATGGTGGCTCAATTATTGGATATGCAGAGAGATGACAATTCCACTCGGATCCGGAAGACCGAGAAGGATCTAGATCCGAAAAGATTCAGGTCTGTAATCTATTTTTTTATGACCTGAGTCTTGATTTTAAAGACTCATACGGATCTGGGTTCAGACCCGGATTCGCATAATTCCAGATCCGATTAATTTAAAAAATTAAATATAATTTAAGATATTTTATGAAATTAACTGATAATTTTAAAATGGATCTCATTAATTTTAATTATATTTTAGTGAATTTCAAATTTGAGTGTATTTTAATAAATTTAAATTTATGATAATTTATAATTTTCGTGATGTTAATTGATAAATTTAATATTTTATCATTTTTACACGAGTCTCGAATCACCCGGATCCGGATTCGGATAATCATTTCTGGACCTGAGTGCGGGACCACATTTTATGTAATTACAATTGTGGTCCAGTGCAATAATGTAGTGAGAGTTAGTTATATATAAAGTAGGCTCAACTTATTGAAAAATTTGTACCCAAACGAAATGGATCTCTCTATGTTTATATATTTTTATAATTTTTAATTAAATAAAATTATTTATCATATTATTTGGTTGTGTCAATTTCTTGAGCACCATTTAACCGATCGAACCAATGATACATTAAATCTTTCGACTGGTCCAGTTAAAAAAAAAAACATTAATAAGGAGGATATTGTGACAGGTGGCAAGAGTACAACAAATTGATATTGTAAAGCGGATTATTTCTATTCTATCAATAAAAATAGTGTTTTATTACCTCCAACGTTTATCTTGATGGCTATTTATATCCAAGTTTCATTGCAAAATAGAGAGCAGAATCAGAGAAAAATTAAAAGAAAGTAAAAGCTAAATCTATGGAGACAAAAGCAACAATTATAGGGAACTCTCTGATGGAGCCTTCAGTTCAGGAGCTGGCAATGAAGCATATGACTACTGTTCCACCACGTTATGTTCGCCGTGAAATTAACAATCCCTTGATATCCAACGGCAATTCTTCAGCACAAGAACTTCATCAGCTGCCAGTCATCGACATGCAGAAGTTGCTTTCTGGAGATTCCATGGATTCTGAGCTTGGAAAGTTTCACAGTGCATGCAAAGAGTGGGGATTCTTCCAGGTACATAAATATATCTTATCTCTTGATGTGATTTTGGAAGTTGACACTCTTTCCTTCATCCAATTTTCCCATTTGATTTATCGATCAAGTTTTTAACTGAGATTTAAATACTTTAAATTCTTTTTTGTTAATATATTTAACTCACTTTGTGATGTTTGGGATGAGATTTTAGATGACAACCTAAATGGAGTGTAAGGTCTTATTCTTATTTCTTTTGATGATCGCGGTTTTTTTTTTTTAATTTAAAAATATTTAGAATTTGGCCGAATGATTTTTAACTAACTTTTTTAACTAATTTGAAGGTAGAAGACTAAAAAAATCAATTTAGGCTTTACCCATCATAGATGACATGACCATGATCGGGCTATAATTAATTTGCATGCAGCTAGTGAATCATGGAGTAAGCAGTTCACTAATGGAGAAAATAAAAATAGAGATTCAAGATTTCTTTAATCTTCCAATGGAAGAAAAACAGAAGTTTTGGCAGCAACCAGGAGATATTGAAGGATTTGGGCAGCTATTTATTGCTTCTGAGGAACAGAAACTTGACTGGGGATATGGCTTTACTTTGTTCACTCTCCCAACTCATTTAAGGAAACCCCACTTGTTCCCTAAATTGCCTCTTCCATTCAGGTATATATCTTCTCTCTCTTTCATTTATTTTCTTATCCATTCTTAGCCACAGAACAATTATGAGCATAGAGATGAAACAATAATTGAAGTACATCAACTTTAAATTTCGAATTATCAAGAGGGTCAGTAGTTTTGCCATCCATCTAATGATTGGACTGTTTCACTTGCATGCAGAGACACTTTGGAAGTTTACTCAACAGAAATTAAAAAAATTACCATGAAAATCCTTGACCAAATGGTCAAAGCTCTAAGAATGGACCCTAATGATATAAAAGAGTTGATTGAAGACGGGATACAATCAATGAGGATGAACTATTATCCTCCTTGTCCACAACCGGAGTTAGTTAATGGCTTCAGTGCCCATTCTGATGGCTCTTTACTCACAATCCTTCTCCAAATCAATGACACAGATGGTCTTCAAATAAAGAAAGATGGAAAATGGGTTCTTGTTAAACCTCTACCTGGTGCTTTTATCGTCAACATTGGTGACGTCTTGGAGGTAACACTTATCAATTTTTACATCCCGTAATTGGAACACTCATGATATTAAATTATAAAAAACTTAGCTCATCACATCAGTACTTAATCCAAATTCCCTATTATTAATTTGACCTTTTTTTCTTCTTCTTTATTACTTTTGGTTAATAATATGTTTTATGATCTTGCAGATTTTGACCAATGGAATTTATCGTAGCATCGAGCATCGTGCATTTGTGAACTCAAAGAAGGAAAGATTGTCTTTCGGCACGTTCTATAATCTGAAATTAGATGGAGAATTTGGTCCAGCACCAAGCCTTATAACACCAAAAACTCCAGCATTGTTTAGGAGCATAGGTGTGGCAGAACACCTGAAGATACATTTTTCAAGCGAGGTGCGTGGAAAGTCATTTATTGATACCATGAGAATTCAAAATGAGGACAATTGAAGTGATTGATTTTGCTTCTATCTGCAAGAGGAATCAGACTACACTATGATAATAAAATAAGTGAACTATGTTGCCAAAAATAAATAAATAAATAAATGATAAGTTGATGGTTATTCAGTTAATAAGGCCATATTGTATTCAGCCATTTGCTGGGCTGTCATTGGACGAAAATTAATGGGCATGTGAAGTTTTTGTGTGTAAAATCCTAATTTCTGAAAAAGTCAGAATATATTACTCAATAAATTATGCACTTATTATTTGTTTTCTATAGATATTTTCACATTTTCCATTGCTAATTTACTACTGTAACTTGTGTGCGAGTTCTTTCGTATATATTTTGAGATTGAGATAATATGGCTTTATGGGTGCTAACTGTTAAGGGTCATTATGAAAGTAGTACTTAACTAGAGTTTTAAATATATTATCAAGAGATTTCAAATATGTTTAATTTAAAAAAAAATATATTTTTAATATAATTTTTAATATTTTTAAATTATTACAATATTATTGACTTTTAGTGTCGAAAATCATTTTTTACGCTAAAAGTAAATACTTTTAACGTCGAAATAGGTTTGTGACGCTAAATACCTTATCGACCAAGCTTTTGCGTCAAAATTTTACTTCAACACAAAAGACCTTTAGCAACGAAATATTTCGACGCTAAAGGTGAAAATAATAAAAAAATAAAAATTTTTGTTATAATTAGTTTTAAAACTAATTATAACAAAATTGACATTACAAATTAATTTCAAACAAAATTTCATTATAAAAGTAATTAAATTTTTAGAAAACATAAGAACATCATTACAAATTTGTTATAAGAAATTATAACAAGGCTATCTTTATTGATATAAAAAATAAAATTACAAAATTTATCACAACAAACAAAAATAAAATAGTAAACAAAATAATAAACTATAATTTTCTATGTTTTCTTTATCTTCACTTCCATATTCTTCATCTTCATTTTTATTTGTTTTTCATTTTCTTCACTATCTTCATTTCCACCATTTCTTCATCTTTATATATTCTCCTACAAATAAAATAAAAAAAACATTGGATGTTAACATAAAATATAAAAAATGAAATAAAACCAATAAGAGAGGAAAGAAGAGTAGGAGAGGAAGAAAGTGAGAATATGAGAAATGAAATAGCAAATGAATATTTATTGGAGAAAAATCACCTTTAGCGACGAAAGCCTATTTCGTCGCTAAAGGTCCTCAAATAGCGGTAATTATTTCCGTCAAAATTTTGATCTTTAGTGTCAAAATTTTTTACTTTTAGCGTCGAAAATTCGTCTTTAAATATGAAAAATTTAAATCTAATTTTAGAAGGCGATAAATTCAAATTTTAGAAGGCGGGAAATTCAAAAATTTAAATTTACCATTTTGTGTCGAAATTTAAATTCGACGCTAACGGTCTATGATTAAGCGTCGAATTAAATTGTTCGATGCTAAATGACATTAATTTTTTAATTTTTATGGCTTTTGCGACGAAAACCTAATTCATCGCTAAAAGTTTTAATACTTAAAAAAAAAAACTCTCACATTCTAAATTTATATTTAAATTTTTGACATTTAGCGTCAAAATTAAATTTCGACGCTAAACGTTTACTCAAATTCGGCGCTAAAGGTGAAAGAGTTGTTCGACGTTAAAGTTTTATCTTTTAGTGTCGAAAGTGAAGTTTCGACGCTAAAAGATCGTTATCTGCGTCGAAGTAATTCTTGACGCTAAATACCTATATTGTTAGCGTCGATAAAGTATTTTCAACGCTAAAAATTATATTAATGTCGAAAAAAATTTCAACTTTAAAGGTTTGGAGCCTAAAGATTCATTTTCTTGTAATAAATGAACTCGAAGGGTGAGCATGTGAGGAGAGAAATTACGGAGAAAAGCTAAAGAATCAAATAACTTTAAATTGTGACTGCGAGAGAAAAAATTGAAAATTGAAAAAGTAAATAATAATAAAATATGTGATGGAATCCGCAGGAACCAAGTTTAGTTTATTTAATGAATGCATTGATGGAATCCGCAGGAACAAACATGAGAAATTGTGATGCAACTAATTTCACTATAAGATTTGAAGTAATTTTAGTTGGGAAAATGAGTAAAACCTTGTTGATGTTTAATAAAATTAATCGAAATCTCTTTATTATTTAAAATTTAAATGAAATCCTCCTGTTGTTATAACAATTTTTTTAAATGTTATCTGTATTTTTCATTTTATTATTTTGTCCGTTATGAAAAATTTAAATACTTAGGAAATATGAATTAATCAAGCCTTAATAATTAATAATAGAAAAAGATAAAATATTTGAATTAAATGAAATTTTAAAAGGTGCAAGACATTTAATTTTACATCATTTTACTTGATTCATACTTCCACATTATTTTTTATGAAAAATATTTCCTAAGCATTTAAGTTTCTATAAGGGATAAAATAGTAAAATGATAAATAAAGTTAACATTTAAGAGAACTGTTGTAACAACAGAGGATTTTGTATAGTTTTTAAACATCAGAAAGGTTTTGATTAGTTTTGTCAAATATTACGGGATTTCTGATGTTGTATTCTATGAATATTATATTGTTATCATTATTATATGTAGTGTTTAAATTTTTTTTATTAAGATTTTGGTGTGTAAGAAGTGCTTTCAAATTGTTCTTGATTTCATATTTTTCTTAATTTTTAGTCGATTATCGTACAACATATTTAATTAATTATAGATTATCTGTTAAGTCGTAATTAACATAATTAATAGATTAAACAGTATCGGTTAGGTTGCAATATAATTAAAAAAGTGTTGGTGTTTTAATTTAAATCTAAACTTTAAAATTTAGGACATCTATCTAAGTCAATCCAATGATAAATATTCAAAGTTAAATTAACATTTAATAATAATAAATTGATCCACAATTATAGATCATTAAATTCACTTAAATCAATAGCTATATGTTGATATATAGATTTAAGTCAAAAATTTAAGTTAAAATATCCATACCCATAAATTAATTTTCACTTCTTTTTTAGTTTACAACATAATTAATTAAGGGTGTTTGATATTATAACTTAAAAATTTGACTTAAATCTAAATTTAAAAATTTAGGCTGTTAATTTAAATCAATCCAAGGGTAGATATTTAAAGTCAAAATAATATTTAATGATGTAAATTCATTTATTATTATCTAATATTGGATTTAAATCAATGACTAGATGTTAGTATCTAGATTAAATGAAAAAAAAATTAAGTTAATTGTCTCATAACATTTTTAATAATTTGATAGTATTCTTTACCTTACAACATAATTATTCATTTTTCAACAAAAGAACCCCACAAAAAAGTTTTGCCTTATATGATAAGTATGGTGTCCAACTTAATTTGTGTGGTAAGTATTGCTTGATACATGATAATTCATATGCTACTTTATAGTACTTTAGCTCATGGTTATACCAATTTTATGATCACTAGGTGTTATAAGTTTTAGTTAAAGAATGGTCACCTCTTCATAAAAACTCGAACATAACAAATAATTTTGAAAGAATTATAAATAATTTTGAAGTTTTAATTGCTACCCAGGCCGTTCAGAAATGGATCGCAGTTAATGAGAAGGCCGCTGCTACTTGTTAGCAGGAATGTCTTCATGCTGCAAAACACGAACTGATGGCTACAATATCATAGATGCTGGAGTCATTATAAGTCATGTTCGGGCAACCTTTTGGAAGGCAACATCATGAAGCATTGTGCTCTGTGATGACTGCAAAGATGAAGGAAAAGTCATCTGTTCGAGAGCATATTTTGAGGATGTTAACCTACTTCAACACGGTTGAAACCTATAGAGGTCGTATTGACGAACACAGCCATGTGACCATGATTATGGAAACTCTTACGAAGAGTTTCCTGCAGTTTAAAAGCAACTATGTTATGAGCAAGTTGACTTTCACTTTTACACAACTATTTAATGAGCTCACCTTTTATGAGCTTACCTCTTTCGGAGATACTACCGGCACACAATAGGTTACCCTATCACCCTAAGCCTATGTACTCTTTTTCTATATACATCTATTATTCTATCACACACTACATTATAACTCAAGAATCTTATAAGGGCTACGTGCCCAACAATGTAGCATAAATATTAAATATTTAATCTTTATATTCACTTTTTGGTCATGACATACATTGTTGTTCCAACTACAAACAACTTTTACTTAACATTACATAACTCGATTTTTGCTTTACAATGCAAACTAAACCACTAGATGGACCCATAACACCATAATGACTATAAATTAGTATCCATCTCCACGTGCTCGTCCTCTGGAAATCATGTAAAACAACTGGTATGATGGGGTAAGTATTTTACATTAGTCAGTGAGTGGATAATGTAAAACGTAAAGATACATATATTATTAAGAAAACAACAAATTAGTGAAAACGAAATTAATTATAAAACTTTAGGTTGTCATGAAAACTATTTATGTGATACTCATTTGAAAATCACTTTCTCCGAAAATCATATAATAAAACTTTATCTTTTATAAAACTCATCGTAAAGATTAAATTCTTGAAAATCTCATTTGAAAAACCATTTTTCTGTAAAACTGATCATAACACAAAATCTCTCATCCGGGACTTGACTCAACTCGACGAATTTGGGAATCTCTCAACCGGGTCCCCATAAATACCTAACTAATATCATGGGACGTTACGTCTCGTTGTCCCCCATGTCAATGAAACTAGCCAAGATCCAGGGGTGTTACGTCTCACCATCCCCTGGTCCCGAATTTATATCTGAACTGGGATAACTAAGGGTGTTACGTCTCGCCGTCCCCCTAGCACCGAAATTGTAACTGTGATGTGCACAAGCTCAACTGAATCTGTCAATTCCATAAATAATTTGAGATTAGATTTGACCCTAATATGCATCAATATCATCAAAATTTTTTTTTAAAAATATCAAAAGCATCTCAAGCCATCTTAAACCATCGTAAATCATTTTAGAAAACAATAATCAAAACTTTGCCAAATCGCTTCAGATAATTCAAATAAAACAATACTCAGATATCGTAAATATATTATAAGAAATTATTTTGAAAAATAAAGTACTCATTCACAAACTAAAATATCCCAAAAAGAATTAAGAAATCAAATTTAAAAATAGCATATCCACTCATTGTTTTAGCATTAATCCAATTGATTAATTCCAATCCTCGGAGCACGTATAGTTTTTTCCAATGACGATCTTGTTGGCAATAAGCATTTTGAGGCTCAATTTTAAGCATGGTCCACTTCGTGTTAGTGGTTGTTATTGAATGATTCGGATACTCCTCCGTGAGTACTTCGAAATGGTATATTCATATGCTTAAAATGGTGCTTGGGTGAATGAGAAATTGTTGCTCAAAGTTCACCCATTGGTGTTGGAAAATAAAGAAAAGTAAGCTTGTCCCATATGGGAAAGCTATAAAGTGAATATTATGCTTATATATGATTGCTCATATGTAGATGGGTAAGAGTTATAAGGATAGAGGCTCTCTCTACGGGGGGGGGGGGGGGGGGGGGGGGGTGCAAATCAAATCCGAATCAAGCTTGGCTCGCGTGTCCTGCGTACACGAATGCCGGACCAAATTGTGCGGGCCTGGCCCAGCCAATTTTTGCATGTCTCTTTATTTTTTCTAAACCTTTTGAGTTCCATAACAGTTGAATTAATGATATTAATCAACTTGGTGGTTACAAGCAATACAGTTCACACTTTTTGGGAAGAGTTCAAACGCTTTAGAGGTTCGCTGGATACGAGTTCGGTGGTGCCCTTACTCGTACGATTTTTCGTTGTATCCTGGGAAACAATCGTCTCAAGTTCTGCTGCACCTACGGTGGGAGGCGAATTTGTTTTAAGGAAATTTTTGCCATCAACAACACTCGAATTTCTTTCTGTTTAGTTCGATACTGCACTGCCTCCATTTGTTCTTAATTGCTCAGCTGTTTAACTTTGTTTTTTCAGTATTGTTGTTTAGTTATTACCAATACTTTATTGTACCATCTGTGTTCTGTTTTACTGTTGTTCATTGTCATTTGTAAGGCAGCCCCCGTGGCTGGCCAAAGTGCAGTGGCAGCCTCTTCGGCTGGCCAACTTGCTTCAGCCTCTGGGCTTAATATGGCAGCCGCTGTGGCTAGCCAAGGTGTTGCAGCCTCTGTGGCTAGACAACATGTTGGACATGTGAGCCATGTCAATACTGCTGCAGAAAAACCTGAAAAATTCAGTGGACAAATTTTAAACGGTGGCAACAGAAAATGTTTTTCTACTTGACCACTTTGAACCTTGCGAGGTTTCTAAAGGAAGATGCTCCTGAACCCGTGGAGGGTGAGATTGATATCCAAGTGATCAGTGCGATCGATGCTTGGAAACATTCTGAATTCCTATGTAGGAATTATGTGCTAAATGGGCTGAGTGATTCCTTGTACAGTGTGTATGCCGGGATGAAAACAGCAAAAGGGCTTTGGGAATCTTTAGACCGAAAATATAAAACTGAGGATGCCGGTACTAAGAAATTTGTCGTAGGCCGTTTCCTAGATTTTAAGATGATTGATTCCAAAACTGTGTTAAGTCAAGTACAAGAATTGCAAATTATTCTAGCAGAAATTCATGCTGAGGGGATGGTTTTAAGTGAAACATTCCAAGTAGCCTCGATAATTGAAAAACTACCACCTGGTTGGAAAGATTTCAAGAATTATCTAAAGCATAAGCGAAAAGAAATGAGCATTGAAGACTTGGTTCTTAAGCTTAGAATTGAGGAAGATTACAGAGTATCTGACAAGAGGGGAATAACTCATGAGGCCAAAGTAAATGTTGTTGAACATGGCCATAAGAACAAGAACCTCAAGAAAAAAGGGTCAAAATGGGCCCTCAAGGAGGAGTTTCCAAGAAATCAAATTTCAAGGAAAATGCTTCAATTGTGACAAAATGGGTCACAAGTCTTCTGAGTGCAGACTGCCGAAGAAGAAAAAGAATCAAGAGGCTAATGTGATGGAAAACATGACTCAAGATGTTTCAGACATTAACCTTTCAGCTGTGGTTTCTGAGGTGAATCTGGTGGGTTCTAACCCAAGAGAGTGGTGGATTGACACTGGTGCCACTCGACATGTGTGCTCGGACAAGAGCATGTTTTCTTCATTTGAGCCTACTGGTAATGGGGAAAAATTATACATGGGCAATTCAGCAACATCTGAGATTGAAGGTCAAGGCAAGGTGATTCTGAAGATGACCTCTGGGAAAGAGTTGACTTTGAACAATGTTCTGTATGTACCAGAAATACGGAAGAATCTTGTGTCTGGATCACTTCTGAACAAGCATGGATTCCGGATGGTGTTCGAGTCTGATAAAGTAGTTTTAACTAAAAATGGGATGTATGTGGGAAAAGGGTATGTAACTGATGGGCTCTTTAAGCTCAATGTAATGGTTGTTAAACCTAAGAATATCAATAAAGCTAGTTCTTCTGCTTATATTGTTGAGTACTCTAATCTATGGCATGGTAGATTAGGACATGTTAATTTTAATTCATTACGGAAATTAATTAACATGAACCACATTCCAAATTTTAAAATTGATAACAAACATAAGTGTGATACTTGTGTTGAGGCAAAACTAACTAGATCATCTTTTCATAGTATTGAAAGAAACTCTGAACCACTTGATCTTATTCATACCGATGTATGTGATTTTAATTCAATACAATCGAGAGGCGGTAATAAATATTTTATTACCTTTATTGATGATTGCACTAGATTTTGCTATGTGTATTTGATGAAAAGCAAGGACGAAGCTATAGAGAAATTTGTTCTCTATAAGAATGAAGTTGAGAATCAACTGAACAAAAGAATTAAGGAGTTGAGAAGTGATCGTGGTGGTGAGTATGTTTTTCCTTTTGAATCACTTTGTGAACAAAATGGAATCATACATCAAACCACAGCTCCTTATTCACCTCAATCCAATGGGATTGCAGAACGGAAGAATCGTACCTTGAAAGAGATGATGAACGCTATGTTAATCAGCTCTGGTTTACCTCAGAATATGTGGGGAGAAGCTGTTTTATCAGCTAATTACCTTTTAAATAAGGTACCACGGAAAGAATGCAGGGAAAACTCCTTATGAGATGTGGAAAGGAAGAGCACCTTCCTACAAATTTCTACGAGTGTGGGGGTGTCTTGCCAAGGTAGTTATTCCTCCACCTAAAAAGGTGAAGATAGGACCAAAAACTGTTGATTGTATTTTCATAGGATATGCGCACATAACAGTAATGCTTATCGATTTCTTGTGCATGAGTCTAATATACCAGATATTCACAAGAATACGATAATGGAGTCGAGGAATGCATCCTTTTTCGAACACGTTTTTCCTTGTAAAACTAATTCGAATTCAAATGTACACAAACGGGTACATGAGACTATCATTGAAGATAGTCAGGACCGAGAACAAATAAATGTTCCGGAGGATCAACAAGTTGTTGAACTTGAACCAAGACGTAGCAAAAGAGCTAGAACGGAAAAATCATTTGGTCCAGATTTTTTGACATTTTTGCTAGAAAATGATCCTCAAAGCTATAACGAAGCTGTAAGGTCAGTGATGGTGCTTTGTGGAAAGATGCCATCAATAGTGAAATTGAATCCATCTTACAAAATCACACATGGGAGTTAGTGGATCTTCCTTCAGGATGTAAACCGTTAGGGTCCAAGTGGATTTTCAAAAAGAAAATGAAGGCAGATGGATCAATTGACAAGTACAAAGCAAGACTTGTAATTAAAGGTTACAGACAACGTGAAGGTCTTGATTACTTTGATACTTATTCTCCTGTAACGAGAATAAATTCCATAAGGATGATACTAGCATTGCAGCTTTGCGCAATCTTGAGGTACATCAGATGGATGTGAAAACAGCCTTTCTGAATGGAGATTTAGATGAAGAAATCTACATGGAACAACCTGAAGGCTTTATAGCTCCAGGACAAGGAAAGAAAGTCTGTAAGTTAGTTAAATCCTTGTATGGATTGAAACAAGCTCCGAAACAGTGGCATAAAAAGTTTGATGACACCATGTTGGCAAATGGTTTCAAAATCAATGAATGTGATAAATGCATTTATGTCAGAGAGACAGAAGTTGGCTATGTCATTTTATGTCTCTACGTTGATGACATATTGATTGTCGGGAGTAATATTAAAATGGTGAAATCTACCAAGAATATGCTAAAATCTAAGTTTGACATGAAAGACATGGGTCTAGCAGATGTCATTCTAGGAATAAAGATCTCGAGAAGTTCAGATGGACTTATTCTTGATCAGTCGCACTATGTGGACAAGATTCTTGGTAAATTCAACAATGATGATTCTGCTGTGGCTAGAACTCCTTTAGATGTGAGTCTACACCTATCAAAGAATAGGGGAGATGGTATATCTCAAGTAGAATACTCTAGTGATCGGGAGTTTGATGTACTATCGAGTTGTACAAGGCCTGATATAGCCTGTACAGTAAACAAGCTCAGCAGATATACGAGTAATCCAGGGGTTGATCACTGGAAAGCAATAGTGAGAGTACTTAGGTACTTACGTTTTACTCGTAATTATGGGTTGCACTATCATAGATATCCAGCTGTAGTCGAAGGATACAGTGATGCTAATTGGATATCTGATATGAAAGACTCAAAGTCTACCAGTGGCTATGTGTTTACACTAGCAGGTGCAGCTATATCGTGGAAATCCTCCAAACAGACTGTGATAGCCAGATCTACAATGGAATCAGAATTCATTGCATTAGACAAGTGTGCTGAAGAAGCAGAATGGCTTCGAAATTTTCTAGAGGATATTCCAAGTTGGCCTAAGCCAGTGCCAGCAATTTGCATTCATTGCGATAGTCAATCTGCAATTGGAAGGGCACATAACAATATGTATAATGGTAAGTCTAGACATATTCGTCGTAGACACAATACCGTTAGACAATTACTCTCTACTGGAGTTATTTCGATTGACTATGTAAAGTCAAAGGATAACATTGCGGATCCGCTAACCAAAGGGTTAAATAGAGAGTTGGTTGTGAAATCATCGAGGGGAATGGGACTAAAGCCCATTAGATAAATGTTTATTACGAAGGAAAACCCAACCTTGTTGACTGGAGATCCCAAGATCTAGGTTCAATGGGACAACCTACTCGTAAAAGACATAATTGGTTCACTGTGGGGGGTTTACCCTCTAGTCCATTCCTATGGTGAAATGAAATAGTGATGCTCGTATGGATTGAGGTTAAGCAAAGGCTTTTAATGATTCTTATGCGTCGGGAATCCGAGCAGAGTATTACGAGATGCTCTTAAATAAGAAATCACCTATGTGAGAGAGAAGTGGGGCCGCTTCAAAGGGAATTGTATGGGGCTCAATTCTTAGAAACTCTTGCAGAACCAGGTTGATGTTCATGGCCAAAATGAACATAATAATGAGAACTCAGATGTGTTAGGTTAAATATCTGTGTGATATATATTCTCCATTTACATGAACGGCAGTACAGTTCAATGACATCGCGTCCACTGTCAGCCAGTAAATGAGATATATTTTCACAAGGGAAGGTTCAAAGGCTGAGGCCTACCTATTATGCAGGTGTTGAACCGTTGAACTCTTCTAGGTCAAAATAAAATGTTTTATAAAATAATTTTATTCGACGTTTTTCGCCAATTTCATTCATGTGGGGGATTGTTGGCAATAAGCATTTTGAGGCTCAATTTTAAGCATGGTCCACTTCGTGTTAGTGGTTGTTATTGAATGATTCGGATACTCCTCCGTGAGTACTTCGAAATGGTATATTCATATGCTTAAAATGGTGCTTGGGTGAATGAGAAATTGTTGCTCAAAGTTCACCCATTGGTGTTGGAAAATAAAGAAAAGTAAGCTTGTCCCATATGGGAAAGCTATAAAGTGAATATTATGCTTATATATGATTGCTCATATGTAGATGGGTAAGAGTTATAAGGATAGAGGCTCTCTCTACGTGCGCGGGGGGGGGGGGGGGGGGGCAAATCAAATCCGAATCAAGCTTGGCTCGTGTGCACCCGCGTGTCCTGCGTACACGAATGCCGGACCAAATTGTGCGGGCCTGGCCCAGCCAATTTTTGCATGTCTCTTTATTTTTTCTAAACCTTTTGAGTTCCATAACAGTTGAATTAATGATATTAATCAACTTGGTGGTTACAAGCAATGGAAGGTCTCCCACTCATGTGATTAATTGACATGTTTATTTCATTTATTTGAGAGATGATTTTCGTTTTTTGTGATTACAACACAAAAAAATACAGTTCACAAGACAGTCTCGTTTTTCTTTGTTCATCTTTTTGGGAAGAGTTCAAACGCTTTAGAGGTTCGCTGGATACGAGTTCGGTGGTGCCCTTACTCGTACGATTTTTCGTTGTATCCTGGGAAACAATCGTCTCAAGTTCTGCTGCACCTACGGTGGGAGGCGAATTTGTTTTAAGGAAATTTTTGCCATCAACAACACTCGAATTTCTTTCTGTTTAGTTCGATACTGCACTGCCTCCATTTGTTCTTAATTGCTCAGCTGTTTAACTTTGTTATTTTCAGTATTGTTGTTTAGTTATTACCAATACTTTATTGTACCATCTGTGTTCTGTTTTACTGTTGTTCATTGTCATTTGTAAGAACACAGTAACAAATTATTTGTAATAGATCTCTACACAATCATTACTATATTTGAACAATCGATATTTATTACTTGTCTTACTGAACCCAAATCATGTCATGCATGCAACATCATTCCTTACTGAAATTAGGTCATCTAGGATTCTTACGAATTTTACGGAGTTTGACTTTGAGTTATGCAAGCTAAGATATCAAAATTCACATTCTATCTTAATGCTGAGAAATTCACAGTATATCGACTAACTTCAAAAATTCACTATGAACTATTGGTAATAGATTTAGGGCTAAAATGTTTACCATAGAACCCTCTATGTGTCTAGTTTATGAAAAATTTTACGAAACTTGATTTCATTTTCTTACACTCAATTTATAACTGATTTAATGAATACTGTTCTGGGGTGGAAAGAACCAGATTACATTCAATATATTTTTATTCCAAAATTCACTATAATTCTATCTTACATTCTAAACTTTTAATTTTTACTACGATGGACCTTGACATGTCCAGTTCATGTATCATTTCACGGTTCATCAAACGGATGTGTAAAATTTGAGTTATAACCAAGTTAGTGCATATAATCCAATGGCATCAAATTCAGACATCACAGCAAAACACCCTATTTATTAAATTCACCATAAATTCATTTTCTACTAAAAATTCAAATTTTTGAATACGTTTCATCTTGTTATATCTAATTCATAAAAAAAAATTATATTTTTCCAAATAAATATCTAAAACTCATCTTATAACCCAAAGACTACATACAACCTGTCCAGATTGAATCTAGGTGTAGAGCTACAACATCGAAATTTACTATAAATTCAAATCAATATGAAAAATTCTGATTTTTGGATATATAAACTTTCATGATATCTATTTTCTATAGAAATTTAAGGTTCCCTATTGGAGGTCCAAAATTGATTTTATAATAAAAATATTACAACTTACCCAGATTCTATTCCAAGAGCACAATCCTAACTTTCGAATTTTACTACAAATTCATACTTACATGAAAAATTCTGATTTTTTATTATGTTTATCCTTATTGTATCTAATTTTTATTGAAATTTATGAATTATTAATTCGACTCCCGGAATTCAAGTTATTCATAAAAAGCTACATACTGTGCAGATGAGCTCCTAATTCAGGATTAAGGCAAACCACTGTTGGAAATTCTTGCAATATTCATTAAAGGATGGATGTTTATGTCTTTTTGACACTAGGGGTGCAAAGGAATGTTGCAATCTGTTGATGGTGTTTTTTAAGCACTATGATATTTAAGCAGTACGGTAGGGGTAAAAAGGGGAACTCTCTTGTTTAATACCGACCCGACCACATGAGTTAGAGACCGAACACTTGATGATAGGTGATCGAGCACTTTGGTTCGGATGACCGAGCATTATTAGATCGGCAACAGCATTCTCAGCTCAAATGACCATTATGACCGACCTCATGAAGACCGAGCATATGGCGAGGCGTGCTCCGGAAGAAGACATCCTATTTTTACGGATAAGATGACAAGTTATCCTACCTTCATGGGGTAAACTGATAAGTCAAAGTCCTAGTAGGATAAATAAAGTAAAGGTAGTTTTGATTAAGAATCCTTATGGGAAAAGAGACTGGTTTTGACTAGGAATCCTTATGGGAAAAGGAATCCGATTTCTACACTATTATAAATAGAAGGGTAGAGTGTGCATAATGGGGAGATTGAAAAGTTGAAAGTTGAGATCAAGATCATTAAGATCAGACTTGTAAACACAACAGAGATATCAGAGAAGCATATATCAGTAATAAAAGTATCATCCTTTTTGCGCCCGTGGACGTAGGTCGGACCAAGATCCGCCGAACCACGTTAAATCTCCTTGTCGATTGGCGTATTTATCTGTCTTTTGCTAAGTTTGCTTTTGGTCCCCCATAACCAAACAAATTCACTATTGAAGGAGGATTGTCTCGGGAGTAATATTCCCATATTGCCCTAAGAACAAAATCCGCCGTCAACAGTTGGCGCCGTCTGTGGGGAATCCAACAAGAAGCAGCTCGCGTAGTAAGACAATGGCAGAAGATGGAAATCACCGGTCGTCAGAGAGTTCAACAGCAGATTGGATGGAGAAGATGGAGGAAAATATGAGGAAAGATAGGGAGGAAAATCAAATCCTTCTAAAATCCATGATGGACAAACTGGAGAGGATGGAAGAGACGAATAATGAGGGGCTTGAAGCAGGAGCCATTCGGAGAAGAGGCGAAAAAGCGAAAGGCAACGGATCCCAAAAATGTGAGTAAGACCTCTTCTGTTTTAGGCTGACATTTGATTATGCTTGTTTGTTATGGCCCACACAATGGTTTTGATATTTGTTTTACGGCTCGGGTCTGCTTTTGTACCGCCGAGTCCGTTTTGTCGATATATGTTTTACGGCTCGGGTCTGCTCTTGTACCGCCGAGACCGATGTTTCCTTCCGGCTCGGGTCTGCTCTTGTACCGCCGAGACCGATGTTTCTTTCCGGCTCTGGACTGCTCTTGTACCGCCGAGACCGATGTTTCCTTCCAGCTCGGGTCTGCTCTTGTACCGCCGAGACCGATGTCTCTTTCCGGCTCGGGTCTGCTCTTGTACCGCCGAGACCGATGTTTCTTTCCGGCTCGGGCCTGCTCTTGTACCGCCGAGACCGATGTCTCTTTCCAGCTCGGGTCTGCCCTTGTACCGTCGAGACCGATGTCTCTTTCCGGCTCGGGCCTGCTCTTGTACCGCCGAGACCGATGTCTCTTTCCTTCCGGCTCGGGTCTGCTCTTGTACCGCCGAGACCGATGTTTCTTTCCGGCTCGGGTCTGCTCTTATACCGCAGAGATCGATGTTTGTTTCGGCTCGGGGCTGGATTTCGTTCCGCCGAGAATATTGGATTTTTTAATTTCGCATGAATTTGATTAACATTTCAAAAATATTGGATTTTGTTTTTCCATTTCATTTTATAATAATTTAGTTATTATTTCAAGAAATGAATTAAAAATATGCACATAAAACTTGGAAAATAACTTGTATGTGTTAAGGCCTTTAATGCATAACTCATTACTCAACACTAAAATATTTAAGATTAAAAAACCTAAAATAAAACAACAAAAGATTTCTTATAATGATACATATCTGTGGTATTTTAGACTTGGTCATATTAACCTTTACTAAATAGATAGATTAGTAAATATTGGAACTTTAAGCCAGTTAAAGGTCAACATTTTACCAGTCTATAAATTTTATGTAGAAGACAAAATGATCAAGAGATCTTTTACTGAAAAATGACTAAGAACTAATGAATCATTTGGACTCATACATTCAGACGTCTATGGTCTAATGAATGTAAAAGCAAGAGGTGGCTATTAATATTTCATCAAATTTATTGACGATTATTCAAGATATGACTATGTTTATCTAATGCAGCACAAATCAGATATATTTGAAATGTTCAAAGAATATCATGTTGAGGTTGAGAATCAGTTAGGTAAAACTATTAAAACTCTATGATCAAATCATGGAGGTAAATACCTCGATAATGAATTTGAGGAATTCTTGGTAGAACATGAGATAATATCAAAACTGACAGCACCTAGAAAGCCTTAAAAAAATGGTGTTACAGAAAAAAAAATTGAACCATACTAGACATGATGAGATCAATGTTTAGTTATTTTTCATTACCTAGTTCTTTCCAGGATATGCATTACAGACAAATCTATATCCTTAATGTAGTTTCATCTAAGTTTGTTCATAAAACAACCTTAAAGTTGTAAAACGATCGCAAAGCTAGTTTGTCATATTTTCGCATATTGGGGGTGTCAGCACATATGCTAAGAACAAGACTACGAAGTTGGAACCACGTTTACATATGTACCTATTTGTAAGCTATCCTAAAGAGAATATGAGTGGATTCTTCTATAGCAGTGAAGATAATACGATATTTGTATCGACAAATGCCACATTTCTTTAGGAGGACTATATAAAAGAATTCAAACCTCAAAATAGAGTGATACTCGAGAAATTATTTTCTAATTCGACCAGTACACTATCAACAACAACTGTTGACAATAACGTAGCACATTCGACATCTGAAAATCAGATACATGTACATCCGAATGATCTACCATCTAGATGCAGTGGAAGAGCTGTATGACAACCTAATCACTACCTGGGCATTAGAGAGGCACAAGTTGCCTCCTCTGGTGATGGTGTAAATGGTTCATTGACTTATCATAGTGTACTAGATGATTCTGATAAAGTGGAATGACTCAAAGCCATGAATTTTGAGATAAGAGTCTATGTACTCCAACTCAATTTAGGAACTTGTAAACCAACATGATGAGGGTTAAATGTATAGGTTGTAAATGGATCTACAAAAGGAAAAGAGGAGTAGAAAGGAATGTTACGATACTTGAGACATATCTAATAGTTGTTTCTTGCGATCCCGAATAATCTGTTGGGATATATACCCTAAAGCTTCATGTAATATATAGACGCATTATTTTGAAATAATAAACGATGCATGATTCATTTATCAAATTATTTAATTTAATTCGCATGTTGTAAATCATCTTGTATACCCTTGATTACTTATATACTTTTAAACTTAGTGTGTGAGTGCATACACAAGAGGATTTAAGTATGAAATTAGTAATCTAAAATAGTTCATGGAGAGCAAACAAATACGGGTACTTTATTTGCGGTTTATCTATAGTTGTAGTCCATTCTATAAATGTATAACGACCTTGATCCAAGAACAATCATGTGGTGACATGAGAATGAAGACACATTATATGATGTGATCATACATGATTAGACCAAGACAAAAATGAGTTTCTTTTAATATCTGTTAAATAAAGAAATTCATATCAGTCTAATAGATGATCATATATAGGTTGATCTGAATCATGAGTGTACTACGAACTCCTGCATAGCAAGCTATGTCCTTTGATTTATAAATGTGAGGTTCGTGTAACAATCCCGACCAATAACTACATACTTTGGGGACATGATTTGGTGTGTGGCTGTTGACATTTTACATAGATATGAAATTCACCATTTCTTGCGAAAAGTAGATGAGCATCTTCCTTAAAAGTTGATTCAAACTTGAACGGTTAGAGTGCTCGAGTATTTCAATTATGAATAGAAAGTTTAATATTCATAATTGATGAGGGGATTGTGGGACCCCTACGGTCGAATCGGACCCCCGCGTAGTGGAAATATGTCTAACTCGTGGTAATTGAGCATGTATGTATTTTTAAATATTTTAATGAAATACTATATTCTATTACGAGTGTTTTTGTAATTTTTTCTTAAAAAAATTCCTTAAACACCCAAAAATAATTTTAATATCAAAATCAACATCAACACATGTTATACAAAAAACATATATATATATATATATATATATATATATATATATATATATATATATATATATATATATATTCTAAATACATATATGTATTTCTTTGAATGAAAACACAAATCAAATTAGAATTCGATAATGAAGTGACTCATGAACAATTCTAGGTCACTCAAAAGTGATCAAGTGATTCTAGAATGGTAGCCATATCTCCAAGCTTTCATATAGAGTTTCAAACTCTAATTTTATGTTTTATGTCCAACATGAACATTTTGAACCAATTACAAACATATTGTGTTATGCTTCCAAAGCATCCAAACATAATTCATTAGCCTAATTTCAACATCAAACTATGTTATTATGTATCAAATACATAATACATCACTATATGTTCCATTAATGATACAACTCACTAATGAAAATAAAGCTTTAGAGAAGATAAAACTTATCTAGTAAGCTTGATTCCAAGATCCAATCTTCTTCTCATTGTTGAAATGTTGTAGAGAACTTTCAAAGCTTCCATAAACACTTATTTTACTTAGGCTAATATCTCTAATTCTTGTTTGTTTTAGATTTCTCAAGCTTAATTAGAAATTTTCTCAACCTTGTATTTTATAGTGAAGCTTATGCAATTTTTAATTAATAAAAATTATAATCAACTTTTAGGTGGGCTTAATTTAATTTGTCCAAATATGTATAATTATGTGTGACTAATCACCTTTGTCTACCATTTTGATTTAATCCAATTAAATCAAAATAAAGTTTAACCAATTGATTAGTTCATTGTCTACTATTTTTATTTAATCCAAATAAATCAAGCCAATACATCTATTATTACATATTTTGTAATTACCAAAATATCATCTAATGGTAGAGATATCTATGAAATTACAAAGCCACTGTATGATTTTGGATTAATTGGATTAATCCAATTGGGTCAAAGTAAATAAGTAATATTATCCAATAACACTTAATTATTTTAACTGATAATTTTAATATCAAATATTATTTATTATCAAATATTATCGGCTACCCAAGTGCTCAACGGGTACACTTCATATTGTAGGACTATCTAAGTCCACACATGTTTGTCATATAAGCCTAGCGCATATATACGCAATTCGGTCACCTTCGAATTTACGAAGAACACGAACGACCTTTCTGAGCTATATTAGTCAAGGTCATCACTTTTGTTTAACAATCTCTCTATCGTAGGCTATCCGAGTTATTCTTATGAAACATAGATCACACCGTCAAGTTTTCGAGATGCACATCTCATAGTGTCGACATGTCCACGACTCTTTACAACTAATCAAAACACTATTTCTGATATATGCGATCAATCCTAGGTGATCGACTTTAGCCAAAGTCTTAAGAATCATGACTTACTCACATGGAAACCTAAACCCCTTATGGTACACATACGGGCCGACGGATCCTATCTTGATACGCACTTGATTAACGAGTGTATCGGTCCACACCCAACGAATATCTAGCGGTCAGACCATGAAAGGTCTCTGAAATATATGACATCAAAGTGTGGAGGATCACATATTAAATCAATGATATCCTATAGTCAAATGACCACATATGCTACTCGAATCGAGAAGATTCCTATTGATTGTGGTGTGTACTTCCAACAATTAGGAATCACCTATGAGTCATCCAGTATTCGCTCCAACGAATACTCACATGTCTATATGAGCTTCTCTTACTCATGGTATATCAGGTTAAACTATTGAAACTCTAATTCCAATATACGATATGTGTTAATCTTCTAGGTTATAGGAATTCGACCGTATTCCAAAATCAACGACTAGAAATATTTACTTTAAGAATATTTTATACCGGTAATACTATACCAATGTCAAACCATCCAGTGTCTAGTATTGCTACATAACTATTCTAAGGTCGATGTCATTCTCAGCATTTTTATATATCAAACTAATATGTATAATGAAATTACCATTAATAAGGTTGAAATGAAAATGTAGTTATTTTATTAATAAATAATAAAATATAATGTACAATACATTATTCGCATTGACGCTCCAAGATGGGGTTTGTACTTAGCCAATATAGGATGATGTTGATACCGAGAACTATGGGACAAATGTTGATGGTAGTTTTCACCCCGAGGATGTTTAAATACTGATGAGGGGAAGAATGAGGTTTATACTTGGCCAAGAGAGGATGATAAAGATCTAAAACCCAGAGAGACTATATTTAGATAGAAGGATCCGACCCCACTATAAAGAGGAGTTCCCCCGAAGGAAAAACTTGCTGATGATGAAGCAAGTTGGGATACCGACCCGACCTAGAGAAGAAGCGTTAGATTTGGGTTAATTTGAGGATTTGCATATGAAAATTCGAAATTTTCCTAAGGTTCTGACCTTATGCGGAATGATACACAATAAATTAACACATGTCCTAATTATTGTCACTATAGATTACCAACAAGCACCCTTAAGTCTAACAATTATAAGTCAAATCAAATATAACAAAGCAGTAAACAAAATCAACACAACGATTTTATTAACGAAGTGAAAAACTCGTGCGAGTAAAAAATCACTCCGAATATCTAAGCTACAAGCCAAAATCCACTATAACGAAAAAAACTTACAGTGATGGTAAATGACCTATGGCAGCAACTCTGACGACTTTAATACCTCTAGACTGTAATAAGCCGAAGAAATCATTGAGCCAACTGTTGGGATTTGTATGCCCGACAAGCAAATATGTTCGAAACATGATTGATTAATAAATTTTTGATTATATTTTATTCCATGTATGCATTTTGATTTGCTTTATAAAATTCATGAAAATTCCGTGATTATTTATGTAGCTTTAAATTAAACATATATGTGTATGTAAAATGTTACATACATATATGCATGGATAAAATTTAAAGAGTAATAATCAAAATTTGTCCATGACTATAATTTGAAGTTGAGAATCTTCAAATCCAAAGTCATAAATACAGTTCATTCCATTATAAATGGTATAGTTATATCCAGACTATATTATGTAGAGACATAAAAATGATTGTGTTTTATATAATAAGATTATATTAGACATGACCAGTTAAAATTGAAAAGTTCTAATAATTTCCGTTAAATAAAGAACATCAATTTTATCATAATGATGGTCATATATATGATGATCTTAATTCATTGTATTTAGCAGACTCCTATATCATATTAATTTATTCTTTAATTTACTCGGTATGGTTTTGTATTTATTACATTTCGTAAACCTTGTATTTTGGGAATGAGTTGAATAAATAGCTGAGAATGCTAACCTGATATAATGGAATCCGTTCATAAGATTCCCTTGTTTGTTAGTTCAGGACCTGAACGATTAGCGCGCAAATTCATAAAAGTTATGAATTAATTGTTCACTTGAGAACTAACAGAAGTCAAAGATAAAGATGTAATTGGAGAGGTTAACGGATTTTTTATACCTAGCTCCTTTACGAATCTGTTATGGAGGATCACTACATAGGTAATGACTATATCAATGGACGAATACTTTGAGTAATTAATTCTATAATTCTGAGAGTGCAATTCTGGGTATTTAGTGGAGTTACTCCAGAATTAATAATTTTCGTTTGATTAATAAAAGAGTTTATAATTAATCGACGGAATTATTGGAGCTTAGAATTATAGGTCCATCAGAATTATAGGTCCATCGGTCCCCTCGTCGTCTTCTATCACTGTTCGAACGATTATAATTGCGAAGAAAAATAGTTAGGAATTATTTAAAATAATTATGAATTATTTTACACTCTAATTATTCCATGTAACTCTTGTTTGGAAATTATGACAAATGTTGTCCTAAAATATTTATCAATAGATAATGTATCTATTTATTAAATTATGAAAATTAATATTTATTTAATTTGATTAATTAAATTTTAATTTAATGAGATAATATTTTCAAAAGTTGAAAATTTTAAAAATTATTTTTAATGAATTATCTTTGATAATTTATAGGATAAATATCAAAGGATTTTAATTTTGATTTTTTTAAAAATTAAAATTAATAATATCCTTAATGGATTTGCTTGATAAGAATTTGATTTTGATAAAAGTTAATCAAAAGAGAAAACAATTTTTTCAAAAAGATAAAACGTGAGCAAGTTTTGCTGTTTTTATGGGATTGAAATTTTGATCAAAATCAAATAGTAACAACAAATCCTATCAAAAAGAATAAAAACGTGTGTGCTGTTTGTTTTTGACAATATCACTTTTGATAAAAAAAACAAGAGAACAACAAGAAACAAAAACAGAGGCTGTAAAGAGAAAATAAAGAAAAATAGTTTTCTTTTATTTTTTCTTAAGTTTGATTTTGAGAAAATCAAAAGGAAACAGCATTCATGATTCGTCTCATGTGCTGAGTACACGAATCCTTCACAAATTAGAGTGTTATTCGCATTTATTTTCACGCCCACACGTGCCGTTTGAGGTGAGGAGATAAGACGAGGAAAATCGTGCTTCAAAGAATCGATTTACAAAGATATCCAGATCTGCATGTATATTTCTTACTTGATTTCTAAATATTTTATTATTAATATACTAGAAAATACGGATCCGATTTTATTGTTCATGTGAAAATTAAATTTTTTCATGTTACCTAAAAATGATTTCCGCTGCGCATGAACTCTGAAAACCAACAAATGGTTTCAGAGCGGTCGTATTTATTCTGGTATATTAATAAGAATGATTTATTGTAAATCGTTTTAATATGTATGTAAAAGAGTAGGCTATGCATTTTTATGAATTATCATGTGATGGTGAATGTATGGATATTAATCGTTAATTGTATGGTTGACCTTGAGTTATGATTTTAATTTTTTGTTTTATATATTGGATATGTAAATCCAAAATTAAATGGGTATTTCTTTTTGTAATTGTTAATTTTTTTGTAATTGTTCGAGATCAAGATCAAGCCAAATAGACGATGCACGGACGGATGATTTTTTTTTAATATAATTTATATTTCCAGAATTTTTTTTCCTGCACTGTGCAGCAGTGCAGACTGCTACACAAGCAGGAGCCACGCTGCTGCACATATGTGCAGCAAGTGGGCTGCTGCTGGGCAGCAGCCAGCCGCACAGTGCGGCAGTGAGACTGCCCACTGTGCGGGAGAGAAAAAAAATTGGTGAAAGTCACTTGGAAATATAATTATATTTCTTTCCAGTTTTGAGATTAATGTATTTTTATTTTGTTTGGTTGTAATTTTAGAAATACCAAAATTGTCAACCCGGTTAATATCCAATTTATTATTTTGTGTGAATTATAAAATATTTATTCTCATGCATATTTTAAATGACATATAGAATTAGCACAATGCCTACTCTTGCATTATAACATGCCATACATACATGTGCATTTTCATAAATATATTTATGATTGTAAATAATTTATAATTTGATTAAAAATTATTTTAGTTTTTTTATCGATTAGTCGATTAAATAAAATTTGTGAATTAATTTTAAATCGTTAAAATTTGTAATGTCACAAAATTTAGTTCTAAGTATTTATAATAAATTGTTTATCATGAATAACTTAGATGTTTCATAATGAATTTAAGTTTTATTAGTAAAGCGGGTAATTTTATTATGAAACAATTAATTTGGTAATTAAAGACCTTTAATTTTGATTTCTTGGTCTTTTTCCGCTAAGTTTTCAAAACATTAGATGTTTTACATATAAAATCACTAAACTTAAAATAATGAGTGGGAGCGGGTAGTTTGTCAAAACATCATTTGGTCTCCACCATTAATGCAACATCGTGAAATCTAAGTGGGGCTTCGTGATGACTTTAGTTTCATCCTCCCTAAGGAAAGTGTTTGCTTAGGTTAATATTAAGGTTGTACTTCTTTGGATATGATTTATAAAATGTATTTCATAATTAACTTACCCTAAGGTGGTTATTATGAGTTAATTTTTAAGGATCCAAAACGGTGGGTTACACTCATATAAATACACTCAAAAATCGATTATTAATAAATTTGGAAAATATGAGATATTTTGAAAAAAATTTATTAATTGAGTTTGTCTCTATTTTAATAAGGTGTTGTGATCGACCCTAAGGCAACATAATATGCTTATTAAATTTTCCGAGGCTATAGTAGTGCATATATATTTTAGTGTTTTGCATATGCATTATGCATCATGATTACTGTGCCAAATTTATTTTGAATTTTATGCATGGAATAATTTAGAATATTTTTTTGATTTCAGAAATATGTCAAATCCAATCCTAGCACTGCTTGCTACTGAAAAATTAACTGGTGATAACTTTGCTAAGTGGAAGAAAAATATGAATATAATTCTTGTGCTGGATAACCTAAAGTTTGTCCTGATGGAGGAATGTCCTCCAGAACCAGCTGTGAATGCCAACAAATCCATCAAAGATGCCTATGAAAATTGGATTCGAACAAATGACAAAGCTTGTTGTTATTTGCTTGCTGCCATGTCTGACGTGTTTAACACAAAGCACGAAAAGACAGAGACTGCTTATGAGATAATGAAGTCTCTACAAGGCATGTTTGGCAAACCCTCTGATCAAGCTAAACATGAAGCAGTCAAGAAAGTCATGAACTGCAAAATGAAAGCTGGAACTCATGTTCGTGAACATGTGCTAATGATGATTAGTACTATTCATGAGGCAGAAATCAATGGGGCTACCATAGATGAAGGCACACAAGTGGGCATGATTTTGGAAAGCCTTAGCCCACAATTTCTTCAGTTCAAAAGCAATTACTTCATGAATAAGCTGAGTTATAATTTGACTGAATTGCTTAATGAACTCACTACTTTTGAGTCTATTTCTGTGGAGAAGAAAGGAGAAGCAAATGTTGCTGAACCTTCTAACTCTAACTCTTCTCTAAAGAAGAGAAAGAGAAACAAGAATAAAGGTAAGAGTTCAGGAACTGAGAAAACAGCAGGGAACAACAGCAAAAAGAACAAGCCAAACAACAGTCAAGGAAATAAGAATGGCTCCACCCAGAAAAAACCAAAAGGAAAATGTTTCCATTGTGGAATTGATAGGCATTGGAAGAGAAACTGCAAGAAGTATCTCGAAGAGCTGAAACAGAAAAAGAAAGGTAAATTAGATTTACTTGTTACTGAATCTTGTTTAGTTGAAAATGATTTATCACCCTGGATAATTGATTCAGGAGCGACTAATCATATTTGTTGTTTCTTACAGATGCTTGATTCTTACACAAGACTTGCTGATGGGGACTTTACTTTGAGAGTTGGGAATGACGTTTTAGTTTCAGCATCAGCAGTTGGACAAATAAAACTTTATGTTGAGAACAATAAATTTTTATTTTTGAATAATGTTTATTTCGTACCGGGGTTTACTAGAAATCTCATTTCAGTTTCTCGACTTTATGAACAATCTTATTCAGTTTCTTTTGATAATAAATCAGTTGTTATTTCAAGAAATGGTTTGAATATTTGTTCTGGTTTTATTGAAAATGGGCTCTATGTAATAAGGCCCAATTTTAATTCATTATTGAATGCTGAAATATTCAAAGTTGCATTGCCAAAAACAAAGAAACAAAAGATTTCTCACACTGATAACACATATCTATGGCACCTAAGACTTGGTCATATAAATCTTGACAGGATAAATAGGCTTGTAAAGGATGGTCCTTTAAGAAAACTAAATGTTAGTACTCTACGAGTCTGTGAATCATGTCTTGAAGGTAAGATGACAAAGAAGCCTTTCTCTGCAAAAGGCAATAGAGCCCAAGAACCACTGAAGCTTATACATTCAGATGTTTGTGGACCTATGTCTACACAAGCAAGAGGTGGCTATGAGTACTTCGTTATTTTTTTTTATGATTACTCTAGATATGGTTATGTTTACCTAATGAGACATAAGTCTGAAACTTTTGGAAATTTTAAAGAATTCCAAATCGAAACAGAAAAATAATTAGGTAAATCAATCAAGTGACTTCGATCAGAACGAGGAGGTGAATACCTTGATAATGAATTCAAAGATCACCTATTAGAGTATGAGATTTTATCCCAACTAACTGCACTTGGTACACCTCAGCAAAATGGTGTAGCTGAGAGGAGGAATCGAACTTTACTCGACATGATTCATTCCATGTTGAGTTATTCTTCACTTCCAAAATCGTTTTGGGGGTATGCTATACAAACAACAACCTACATTTTGAATGTGGTTCCATCTAAGTCAGTACCTAGAACACCTTTAGAGTTATGGAGTGGCCACAAACCCAGTTTGAGTCTCTTTCGTATATGGGGGTGCCCAGCATACGTGCTAATGTGTAAGACAACAAAGTTGGAAATGCGTTCTGAAGTTTGTTTCTTTGTAGGATATGCAAAAGTCACAAGAGGAGGTGTGTTTTATAATCCTCGAGATAATAAGGTGTTTGTGTCGACAAATACCACGTTTCTTGAGAATAATTATATGACAGACTTCAAACCTCAAAGCAAGATAGTCTTGGAGGAATTAAAATCTGATGAGATCAGTCAACAACCTGCTATGATTGTTGTCTCACAAAGCAATGAGAACACATCTTCGAGTCAGAACATCTTACCACCTCGTCGTAGTGGGAGGATAGTACGACTACCTTCTCGATATAGACAAGATGGTGAAGCACAAGTTGCTATCACTGATGATGGAAAAGATGACCCATTAACATATAGATGTGCAATGGAAGATCATGACAAAGAGAAATGGCTTGAGGCTATGAAACTTGAGATGGAATCCATGTATTCCAACTCAGTCTGGGAGCTTGTAGATCTACCTGAAAGAGTAAATCCTATAGGGTGCAAATGGATCTACAAAAGAAAGAGGGGAGTGGACGGTAATGTAGAGACATTTAAAGCAAGGCTAGTGGCAAATGGTTATACCCAAAAAGAAGGAGTTGACTATGAGGAAACTTTTTCACCAGTAGCCATGCTGAAGTCCATTCGAATCTTGCTTTCCATTACTGCTCATTATGATTATGAAATTTGGTAGATGGATGTCAAGACAGCCTTTTTGAATGGCTATCTTGAAGAGACCATCTATATGGAGTAACCAGAAGGTTTTATAAGCAAGGACGAAAATCAAAAGGTTTGCAAGTTACAAAGGTCTATTTGTGGACTTAAGCAAGCGTCCAGATCTTGGAACATGAGATTTGATGAGGCGATCAAATCTTATGGATTTATCCAAAATCCTGATGAATCTTGTGTTTATAAATTCATCAAGGACAAGCGAGTGGTATTTCTAATACTTTATGTTGATGATATTCTACTTATTGGGAATAATGTAGAACTATTATCAGACGTAAAGGCTTGGCTGGCTGAACAATTCCAAATGAAAGATTTGGGAGAAGCAAGTTACATTCTTGGGATCTGTCTTATTAGAGATCGCAAGAAAAAGCTGCTAGTTCTGTCTCAGGCATTGTATATTGACAAGATGCTTGTTAGATATTCAATGCAAAGCTCCAAGAAAGGTAACTTACCTTCCCGTCATGGAGTTGTTCTTTCTAAAAGGCAGTGTCCTTCGACACCCCAAAAGGAAGAAGATATGAGACGGATTCCATATGCTTCGGCAATATGGAGCTTGATGTATGCTATGCTATGCACAAGACCTGATATATGCTATACAGTGGGAATAGTTAGTCTTTTCAGTCAAATCCAGGATTAGATCATTGGGTAGCAGTTAAGCATATTCTCAAGTATCTACAGAGAACGAGGAACTATATGCTTGTTTATTCTGGCAGGGATTTGATTCCGATTGGATATATTGATTCTGATTTTCAATCAGATACAGATGATCGAAAGTCGATATCTGGATCAGTGTTTACTCTTGGTGAGGGAGCTATAGTTTGGAGAAGCATCAAACAATCATGTGTTGCTGATTCAACTATGGAAGCCGAATATGTGGCTACTTGTGAAGCTGCCAAAGAAGCGGTTTGGCTCCGAAAGTTCTTTACCGATCTGGAAGTGGTTCCAGATATAGACAAGCCATTGTCACTTTATTGTGATAATAGTGGTGCAGTGGCTAATTCCAAAGAACCAAGAAGCCACAAGAGATCAAAACATATTGAGCGGAAATATCATGTGATTAGGGATATTGTGCAACGCGGAGACGTGGCTGTTCTGAAGATTCCATCTGCAGAGAATCTAGCCGATCCTTTTACCAAGACGCTTACCTGCAAAGATTTTTGTGGGGCATCTAGAAGGATTGGGGATTAGAGACATGTCTCATTTACTTTAGGGCAAGTGGGAGTTTGTTGGGATTTGTATGCTCGACAAGCAAATATGTTCGAAACATGATTGATTAATAAATTTGTGATTCTATTTTATTCCATGTATGCATTTTGATTTGCATTATAAAATTCATGAAAATTCCGTGATTATTTATGTAGCTTTAAATTAAACATATATGTGTATGTAAAATGTTACATACATATATGCATGTATAAAATTTAAAGAGTAATAATCAAAATTTGTCAATGACTATGATTTGAAGTTGGGAATCTTCAAATCCAAAGTCATAAATACAGTTCATTCCATTATGAATGGTATAGTTATATCCAGACTATATTATGTAGAGACATAAAAATGAATATGTTTTATATAATAAGATTATATTGGACAGGACCAGATAAAATTGAAAAGTTCTAATAATTTCCGTTAAATAAAGAACATCAATTTTATCATAATGATGGTCATATATATGATGATCTTAATTCATTGTATTTAGCAGACTCCTATATCATATTAATTTATTCTTTAATTTACTCGGTATGGTTTTGTATTTATTACATTTCGTAAACCTTGTATTTTGGGAATGAGTTGAATGAATAGCTGGGAATGCTAACCTGATATAATGGAATCCGTTCATAAGATTCCCTTGTTTGTTAGTTCAGGACCTGAACAATTAGCGCGCAAATTCATAAAAGTTATGAATTAATTGTTCACTTGAGAACTAACGGAAATCAAGGATAAAGATGTAATTGGAGAGGTTAACAGATTTTTTTATACCTAGCTCCTTTACGAATCTGTTATGGAGGATCACTACATAGGTAATGACTATATCAATGGACGAATACTTTGAGTAATTAATTCTATAATTCTGAGAGTACAATTCTGGGTATTTAGTGGAGTTACTCCAGAATTAATAATTTTCGTTTGATTAATAAAAGAGTTTATAATTAATCGACGGAATTATTGGAGCTTAGAATTATAGGTCCATCAGAATTATAGGTCCATCGGTCCCCTCGTCGTCTTCTATCACTGTTCGAACAATTATAATTGCGAAGAAAAATAGTTATGAATTATTTAAAATAATTATGAATTATTTTACACTCTAATTATTCTATGTAACTCTTGTTTGGAAATTATGACAAATGTTGTCCTAAAATATTTATCAATAGATAATGTATCTATTTATTAAATTATGAAAATTAATATTTATTTAATTTGATTAATTAAATTTTAATTTAATGAGATAATATTTTCAAAAGTTGAAAATTTTAAAAATTGTTTTTTAATGAATTATCTTTGATAATTTATAGGATAAATATCAAAGGATTTTATTTTTGATTTTTTTTTAAAATTAAAATTAATAATATCCTTAATGGATTTGCTTGATAAGAATTTGATTTTGATAAAAGTTAATCAAAAGAGAAAACAATTTTTTCAAAAAGATAAAACGTGAGCAAGTGTTACTGTTTTTATGGGATTGAAATTTTGATCAAAATCAAATAGTAACAACAAATCCTATCAAAAAGAATAAAAACGTGTGTGCTGTTTGTTTTTGTACAATATCATTTTTGATCAAAAACAAGAGAACAACAAGAAACAAAAACAGAGGCTGTAAAGAGAAAATAAAGAAAAATAGTTTTCTTTTATTTTTTCTTAAGTTTGATTTTGAGAAAATCAAAAGGAAACAACATCCAGGATTCGTCTCATGTGCTGAGTACACGAATCCTTCACAAATTAGAGTGTTCTTCGCATTTATTTTCACGCCCACACGTGCCGTTTGAGGTGAGGAGATAAGACGAGGAAGATCGTGGTTCAAAGAATCGATTTACAAAGATATCCAGATCTGCATGTATATTTCTTACTTGAGTTCTAAATATTTTATTATTAATATACCAGAAAATACGGATCTGATTTTATTGTTCATGTGAAAATTAAATTTTTTCCTGTTACCTAAAAACGATTTCCGCTGCGCATGAACTCTGAAAACCAACACCAACACCAACACCAAGCGGCCTTCTTCAGAACCTCTGAAATCTCTGAGTAGATCAACCCTACGAACTTGCAACGTCAGAACTTCGACTACCAATCTTCCTCCTGAATAACCATGAAGGCTTAGGAAATTAGGTAAGGGTTTTGTTTCTGTGTTGATGGTCAGATAAAGCTCCAAAGCTCAAACTCACCAAATGAAAGAAGACAAGGAAACAATTAAGTCTTCAAGGTGATTTGTTAAGCAGGTTGAAAACAAAAGACGGTGTGGCTCCGATTAATGTGTTTTCAACACTTGTTATTGTGGCTCTGTGTTTGCTTATATAGGTAGGATAAAGGTTGGCTATTCCTTCTGTAAAACTGGCTAAAAAAAGTGTCCAAAATAACCCAATCCTGTAATCTCATTCGAACGCGCATTGTTCCATAAATTCGTTCGAACGCCAACTCGAACGCACCTCAAATGTAAACACACTAGAAGGTTTCGTTCGCATAAGAGATGAACGCACTACACACGAAACTTACTACCAAGTTTCGTTCGAACCCAAACACGAACGTGACACGAACGCCACTCGTTCGAAGGCAACCACGAATGCAGCACTAACGAATATTTGATATCTTCATGCATATTCTGCCAGATACCAGTCCAATTGCTTCTAGATCTTCAAGATTCATTACAACTCAATTGAACTTATTTTGTTACGGACATTGCCAATAAAAATTGAACTAACAATCTCCCCATTTGACATTCTGTGACAAAACTACTACCTAATACAATGACTACGACAAAAGACCCAAAAATAAAATTACCAACTGCCAACCATCAAGACAGTGGCTTATTACAATATGACTCAATCTAATACCTAACCAAGTAGTCTTGAAGGCGATGACACCACAACCACTAATATGTTCACCCAAAACATCCATAAATAACAAAATACCGTGAAAAATACAAGGAATATAAGGATCAGATTAAACTAAAACTAATTAATCTCGTGCATAAAAAATAGATATCACACTTACTCTTAATCTCACTCCCCATTAAACGGAGATATCAAAATTGGATATGCTGCTCCTCCTTTTTTAAATGAAATGACAATGAGAACTAACTTACCCCCCTCACTAACAGCCCTACTCAGTTAGCGAAATAAACAATGGGAAGTAAACTTAACAACCATACTCATTTATGCAATGCTGAATGAAATGCAATATGCAATGATATGAAACGAACACACAAGCACACAATGAGTAAAAAAAATATCAAAAAACGACTCAAAAAGCACTTCAAGCAAGTACATTGATGCCCATTCAATACTCAACTGCTATGACCTGAAATAATATGTATCATTTTTTGTCATGCTAAATAATACACACATGCATATGATATAAATACCAAAGAATAGCAAGCATTTGAGTGAAAAAATAAGTGCACAATGAGTCAAGGCTTAATACCTTATTTTATGAGCGGAACACAACCAAAGAAATCCCATTTCACGACACACCAAGTCTACAAAACAAGTGTTCAAACCTAGCACCACTATGACCTGAAAATAAGCAACATTGGTTGCATGCTATAATATTCTCCCCTAAATATGTGCTCTTAAATAAACTCTTTTAAGTGAAGGGTTTTTGCCATTATCTTTTGAATTTGGCCCATTGGCTCGTTTACAATTGAGACTCATTTAAAATTTTATTTTCTTTTATTTTTAAAAAGGGACAACATAAGGTCATTTAGTCGAAGGTCATACTATTTAAGGATATACAGCTTATAGTGACGCTTCCCCAATGTCAATTACAAACTACGTTGTAACTGCGCACTACGTTAAAAATCCTAGGGTCTTTGTCTAATATACACGTATCACTAAATCAGATTTAGTTTCAATCTAATCATAATTAGATATCTAATCGTAATTAGATCAAATATGTATTTAAAAGACAAGAGGTGCTACCATTAAATAAGTAATATTATGGAAAAAAAAGGAATTGTTCGTATTCATGAATCAGACATAAATACGATCAGGATTGGCACTCTGAGCACCAACCTTAACAGTTTTTCCCATGTATCAGTCTGCGTTTCAACCACTCCCATGTTGTTCCATGTGTCAGTGGATAAGCTTTTGAACTGCTCTCATCGCATCGGCCTATTGATGGCCCAAACATCCTCGTAGGGCTTATGTCATTCATATGTAACACAAGACATTGCAAACCCCACTTCGGTCATCGGGTCGGCATACCGAGGTGCTTGATACTTGATCATCTTCCTCTGTCTTGTATCAAGTATGGTTTGTCAGGTCGGTTCTAGTTTCAGAGGCTTATATGAGGCTCTCAATGCCGAGTCCAATGTTAAGGCTGCTCTGAGAGTCTGATGTCGAATCTTCTTTCAGAGTCTGATGTTGGGTCTGCTTTCAGAGTCTGATGTTGGGTCGGACCTGACAACCTCGGGTCGATCTTCATAGATGTTCTAGTACTATCGAGTCTGATATTTTCTTATCAGGTCGGGTTGATGTCCCAACCTATCCTCTGGCTTTGCCCCCGGGTTGCCTTTCTGTACCTCGGGCTCTGACCCCTCTATTTGACCTCTCATCCTCATAAGGACCTTGGGATTTTATTTGTTAAGTGTAAAACCCAATTTACCCCTATTCACACTTCAAAGTTACTTGGGTCTGAAAACCACCATCAACACTAAGATTTATCAAGCATGCAATCCCAACTTAAAATAGATGTAACTTTTGATATAAGAAGAGTTTGAGGCCCATAGTATGTCGTTCAAAGATTGCGGAGAAACAAACGTAACTGCACACTTAGAGCCTCAAATTCATCTATTTAGTATTGTTACAGTCTCACTTCCTTTAAGGGTATGACTATATATACTCTAATGATTACTTTAAACACTTAAATTTAAAATTTGAAAAATCAAAATCTCCATGGAACGCTCTTCATCCAAATATAACATGCCAATTTATAATTTGTATATTTACAAATATAACCCGTCTCTTCTTCATTTCTCAATCCTTTAATACCCCAACATGACCATTTTCTTCATAGAGAAATATTTCATCTTCAGTCTGCAACCCTGATCACGAAAAATTCTAGAATACAAGATACCACATCACTCATACAATAATCAAATAATACATTGTCAGGTGTGTTAATATATTAACAACTGTTAAATAAATATTAAATGAACTACCCATATCATTTGTTTATTAATTGGTGGTACCATATTGACCGGCGTGATCACACACGTATAACGCAAGTGCACATATCGTTCAAGTAGTATAAAATGTATTGATCCCATGAGGACTTAATACCTAAGCTATCAATTTATGAAGTCAAATGTTTACGAGTATCTAATGGATTGATTGTTTGATTGGATGGTGATTTTAAACTTAAAATAAGTAAAAATAACACGAAAGTAAATTAAAGGAAAATTCAATATTATTAAATTATCCAGGGTTGTGAATCCTTCCAATATCTTTTAAAGATGAAGTGGTTATCTCACGTTTGTGCAATATATTGGTTTATTAACCTGGAACACGAATTTATGCAAAAGCCTATTCCGATGGTCAGGTGCAAATTCCCAGTATAACCCAATTAATCATACTCCTATGTCAATCAAGTTATCTGAATTCATTAAGATTAAGTTCCAATTATGGTTAACCCCGCCCGAAAGTTATATTCCTATCATGTAAGGAAATCTATTAAAGGTTATCTATCCTTAAGGGAGATCGTGAGCTATTGAGTCTAAGGCTGAAACCTAAAATCTATTTTCCAAGTTCGTTTTAAGTTTACCAAATCAATCTTATTAATGGCCAGTTAACAAGAAGCACTAAGCTTAAGGCTCAATAAATAAACCTTTATATTGTAAAATAACCCCTTATAAACCGGTGATATTGGAATTCATCACAACCCCAGATAACAGATTTAGTTACAACACATATCTACGACTAGTAAAAATGTAAATAAAGTAAATGACATAAAGTAAAAGCTGAAAATTAAAAAGGTAAATAAAACAATAAAGAAAATGTTGGGGGTTAGAGGATCCACTTTTATTACTTCTATTTTTGATATCTCCCTTATTATAGTATATTAACTTTGCGTGATAATTACCAACCGACCATATAGGCGGTATCCTGATTAAGTCAAATTTATAATTAATTCCAACCGACCATAAAGGCGGTATCCCATTAAGTCAGGTTTTAAATATTTTATATATTATAATTAAGGGAGATTAATCTAAATATTAGTAATAAAAGGTTAACCTTTTACCCCATCAAAAGAGAGTTACCTCCTCATACTAAAAAGTAAAAGTAAAAAATGAAAAGTAAAATAAAGATAATACTATTGCGTAAAGTAAATGAAATTAAATACATAAAGCTGTAAATAAACAAATAAGATACAATCTTCTTAGTATTCTTAAGGAATTCCCCAGAAGAAGGTATGAAAATTAAAAAATGAAATCAGACTGAATTTATAGAGAAATTTCCCTCCAGCGCGTCGCGATGCGTGATGTGGCAACACGCAGAACACGGCTTCTTCTGGAGACGACACATGGCACGCGACAATTTTCGGTCCACTAAGATGTTGACACGTGGTGAAAGGTGATTCGCGGCTGATGACGTTACTGACATGTGGCAGGTTGACTTGGTATACAGCTGATGTGGCTGACATGTGTATGACATGTGGCAGACACATGGCACGCGATTGATGTGGTCCAATCGGATGATGACACATGGCAGGCGTAGTGTCGGCAGCATGTGATGATAACACGTGGCACGACACATGTTAGCGAATTTGTTGTGATGTTGACATATGGCAGGCGCACGTTAGCAGTCGGTGCATTTTAGCAACGGCATATTTTAGCAAAGACGTATTTTAGTAGACAGCGCATTTTAGCAAACAGCGTATTTTAGCAGGAAATTTACATTTTTATCCTTTTTGTCCGTTTTTCGATGTTTTACTCCCGAATTGCTTCCAGTAAGTCCTGAAACCTTATTTATCTACAAAATAACACAAAACACATTAAAATATTCACAAAAATCAAGAAACTATATAAAATATTAGGTCAAATGGACGGTAAATACTGATATATTTACCGCTCATCACACCCATAAACCTAACATTTTGCCAATTGTCGAGCAAAACAACAAAATAAAATGCATTAACAACTTTAAAAATAAATTAAACTAAGCCACTTTCGTAGGGATCACGGTTGCATTTAGCGTATGCAACAAGCCTTTAAACCCCTAGGTGTCCCTAGTGGACGAGTTGTAGTCTCGTGAGGGCTTACAACAACGACACCCACAACCGTCAATCTAATGCACACAAAAGCAAAAAGATAATAAAACTAATGCACACAAAAGCAAAAAGACAAGAGAAAAGAGAATAAACAAGTTAGTGACTAAACAAGTGAAACTTCTTATCCAAATTAATAGTTGTTTTCTTTCTTTCTAAATTACCAAATAAGTAAATTCTCCGGTTAGTTTTACCATTCTCCATATACACAGCCAACAATGTATTAATCAACTTATTGTGCCCACAATATTCATAAGTGTAGTTGAGAAGAGAGTAATATTTTTGTCCTAAAGTTATATCAGAATTCACATATTTTTTTTAGCAATGGAATATTTTTTTTTTCTGATTTTTTTTTATTTATATACAATATCTTTCATCCATGTAGCGAGCTTTAGGCCAGTGACTCCCAAACCAGTTGGCTTTAGGGCACTAGGAGTTAAGACACCCTTACAGACTTAATTACTCGAATTTCAGACAAATATATATTTTTATAACATCTTCAATCCATGTAGCGAGCTTTAGGTCAGTGACTCCTAAACCAGTTGGTTTAGGGCACTAGATGTTAAAACACTCATACAGACTTAATTACTCGGATCTCATTCGTTTTTTTTAATCATTTTTTTAGATGCTTCCTCCAATTAAACTAGAGCACTGAATATTATAAAGTTTTCAATTATAACTCTTGTCCGTATGTTACCATGCATGTTGATAATACCTGTCAACTGAGCAAATGAAGATCCATTTTAGTTAGTTTTATGGAGAATTCACAAATTAAATAATTCAAAAGGAAATAAACAAAAATTAACTTGTTATGAAATAGGTTGAGATACGTCTCAGGAGTGGAAATTCCTTACACATCTATCTCACACCGAATTCACCTGATTTAGTCAAGTTAAAAACACAAAAACACAAAATATTTTTTTATTTTTTATAAATTTTTTTAATTTTTTTTGAAAATTTTTGACTAAAAATCAAATAAAAATAACACAATAAAAATAAAATACTAGTTAATTATTCCATCCCCCAAACCTAAATGACACATTGTCCCTAATGTCTTAAAAAGTATAAGAAGAGTTTAGAAAATAGTACATGGTTAGCTGAAATTCTACATCTAAAATGATAATTAAAGGTTAAGATCTAGATTTATCCGACGTTTTTTACCACGATCATTATCGGACCAGTTTATCTTGGAAATGATAGGGTCAATTTGTGGTTCAAAGGCTAAGATTTGGTCAATCAAATCATGGACAGTTCTGGCAGTGAAAAGGATTTCTTTTACAGGTTTTGATACGAACCCATTTCTCCTAGCATCATCAAGAAACACACAAAGAAAATCATAAAATCCATCAGCGTTAAATAGTCCAATCGGTTTCTGGTGTATGTTCAAGTTCGCCCAAGATAGTACTGTAAAAATTTCCTCCATCGTACCCAAGCCACCTGGCAAAGCAATAAAAGCATCAGCACGGTTGATCATTTCCACCAGTTGTTCAGACATACCTGACACGATAAGTTCCTCTATGTTTGATGGTCCTATAAAATTCGCCTCCGCCAAAGGTTTTGGGATAATTCCCAAGACTTGACTGCTTTTTTCCTGTACAGCCCTTGAAATGCACCCCATTAGTCCAACATTGCCACTGCCATATACTAAGTGCATATTCCTTTCAGCTACGACTCTACCCAATTTCTGTGCTGCTTCAATGAACTCTGACTTAGAACCAACACTAGTACCGCAAAACACACATATATTTACAACTCGTCTTCTTGAAGTTGCTTCCATTTTTTTTTATGATTTTTTTTTCTCAAGTCTGGATGCCTTCAAGATTGAAATGACGAGCTCAATTTATAGAACCTGAAAAATGGTGAGTAATAATAGCACTAGTACCTGCCAAATGATAATTATTAGCTAAACAGTAAAATAAATCGTGAAAGTCAAAAAGTCTGGATCATGTCGGAGAAAATAAAAGAAAATAACAAAACAAATCATAATTATTAGATAAATACAAAAAGATAATAATATTTACAGGAAGTAACGACTTGAATGACATCTATGCGTCAGGGACAAGCTTCCCATCCAATTTTCTTATAAATTGGCAAACAAGGTCTTTTAAAGTCAGATTCCCGAGACTTAAATGTTGTCTTTCTTTTCGAAACTGTGTATATAACATGTGAATTGCGTGATGCACATATCCACTGGAATGCGTCTCAAGAGTCAATGATATGTCATCCAAAACTCCTTACTCAAGCCATCCCTAATGAATTTAATTTTATCTTCACGGTTATCAGACACCATTCCTAAAGAATGACAATGAGTATTACATGTCATGCGTGCACATTTATAGAAAACACCCATTCTTTTAGCTCTTCTTTTTTTAGCATAGGTGCTTCTTCCTAAACCATGCAGATATGAAACAAAAGAGTCAGAAGACTCACCTGCCAATCGGACTCGTGCTTCAATAATACAACGAATATCATTAGAAATACCTTTGATCATCAGCAGTCTCATTTGTTCCAAGCGAACTTTGTAGACTTTCATCAGAGAGTTTTGAGGGAGAGAAGGAAATTGCTTTTGAAGATTTGCGAGAACTTCTTCCATCCTGAAATGTGACTTTACCTACAAAAATTAAACACATAAAAATAAAATACACCAAATCTGAATAGATACATAAATTGCATGGGTTTCCACCCAGCTATCGCTAAGTTTAACGTCGTCAGCTAGACATGACTGCCAGAACGTTAGGCTGGATCTGAAAATGTGACACTTTCTTTTTGTCGCTCAAATGATTCTCCCCAGTATTGCTTGACACGCTGGATATTTACCCTGAATGTATTGTTGGATTTAGGGTTGTATATCTCAACAAATCCGTAGGGTAACACCTGAGTAATCACAAATGGACCTGACCACTTTGATTTCAGCTTTCTAGGAAAAAGTTTCAATCGGGAATCGTATAACAACTCCTGCTGTCTGGCTCCAGTTGTCTACGCACTATTTTTTTTATCATGTTGTTTCTTCGTTATTTCTTTGTACAGTTTAGCATTCTCATACGCATGTAGGCGAAATTTCTCCAATTCGTTGAGTTGGTGGATCCGTTTTTCTTATGCTGTTTGTAGATTAAGATTTAACTTCCTCAGTGCCCAATACGATTTGTGTTCAAGCTCCACTGGCAGATGGCATGCTTTCCCAAACACCATTCGATATGGGGACATACCGATGGGTGTCTTGTAAGCTGTCCGGTAGGCCCATAATGAGTCATCCAGATTTTCAGACCAGTCATTCCTTGTTGAGCCAACGTTTCTCTCAAGGATTTTTTTGATCTCTGTTGTGATATTTTATATCGTACCAGAAGTGTACGGTGTCAAGTTTTAATATACTAAAATTAATAATCCTAACTTTATTTAGACGATAATTAACAAAGATTATTTAAATAAATAAAATATAAAAATATTTAGATATGAGGAACTAATACGATAGAGATTCTAGATCCTGATTTCACCTAGCTGTCGCCTATGTATTTTTCATGCCAATTAATCCTTGTTCATTTATATTGTTTATAAGTCAAGATTTCGAAAATATTCATTCCCTCTCTCGAGCATCAGTGAAAAAATCATCAACTACAGACTTCGATATCTTTATAAAAATCTAGTAGTTAATAACTCTTTACGCTTTGTGATTCTATGTTAACGACTTCAAAGGAACTTATATATTCTCTCGAATTCTATAAAATTCCTAGGTTATATTCTATAGATCTATTCAAAACCCCCTCTCTCGAGTGATAGATTTCAAACATGTATTATCATATTTGTGGCCAGCAAACACAAAGCATTAAACTCAAAAGAATATAAATAACTCAATAAAACTTCATAACAAAATTAGCAAACAATACAAGGTTCAAGCATCGATTACATCATTCTCTAGAATTAAGGAGTTTAGTTCATGACAATAGATAAAAATAATGATAAACAAGTCATGAATCTAATGGAAATCATTAGAGTTCAAAGAAAGAAATAAGAAGATAAAACCCGAATTGAATCTCTTCCTCTTCGGACGTCACCGCTTTTGTCTCCTCTTGTCTCTCTTCAATCCTCCTCCTTGGATCTCTCTAAAATATATATATTTTGGTGTTTTTGTGATGTGTATTAGCCTCCTTCGTGAGTTTTGGATGAACTAATTGTACGGGTCAAAATTGGGCCCAAGGATAAAATCGACATTTACCACATGGCCAACCACTAAATCTGCAGCCCATTAGAATATCCGCGGGCCGCCTCACGGGCCCAAGCTCATTAACATAAAGAAAGAAAAACGGACACCAGTTACGAAAATTAAGAAGATGATCCGAATTCATAAATATCATCGTGAAGTCGACGGTTTCGAGGGAGACATACGATCGTCAGTTATCAGGCATAAATCACCTGAATTAAACCATCATTGAGGAAGACTCCAACGGGCAGAATAAGGAACCTATAAAATAAGAAGACGAAGCAAGAGACTACTCCTACATCAAAACATTAATCCAATACACCGCCCTCACGGCTAGCAAATCTGTGGTTGAGGTATTCCCTAGACCTTAATCCTTTCATCCTGAACTCATTCACCCTTAGGCTAACTTGAGCGTCGGAGTGCCTACGGCTTCCACCACACCGGTGGGCAGTAACCTCCTCTTTCGCTCTACTCTTGTTTTACAGGTTCGTTCGTGCCCCTCAGTTCACTTTCTTGATTGTGGACCTCGACCGAAATCAGTTTCCATAATTTAGCGCCCACCGTGGGGCTAACGAGTGAATTTCGCAAAAGTAATTACACACTCAGAAATGGCCTCTAGCAATGAAAAAAACTCGGATCCCTTAATGGCACAACTTGCCCTGCTCCAAGAACGACTGCAAGCCCTTGAAGAGGAGAATCTAACGATGCGAAACACCAACGACAGTCTACAGAAAAAGATGAAGAAGTTATCATCCAATCCTCAGCATAATACTCAAGGCCAAACCAGCAATCCAGACGACCAGAGCAATCCAAAAATCCCGCCTATGACGGATGGGCCAAACAACAATCACCAGCCTACTTCGCAAGAGCTGAACTCTCTCATCGATCCATCCCAACAGATCGCCACCTCTATCAGAAGGGAAATGATTGAATTCAAGGAAGCAATAATGTCAAGACTACCAGGGGTAAGGCTGCCAGTCAGGAAAAGTAGGGCCGGGACAATTTCTGTACCCCGTTTGTGGAGTCAATTGCTGCTGTTGATTTTCCCCGGAAATTCAGCCCACCCGAAATGAAGCCATATGATGGGTCTGCCGATCCAGACGACCACATAATACACTACAAGTACAAGATGATGTCAACCGGATTGTCCCCAAGTCAGTGGGAGGCAGGAATGTGTAGATGCTTTGGGGAGACTCTGGTGGGACCTGCCATTACTTGGTTCATTAACCTACCCTACAGGTCAATCGAGTCCTACCAAGAGCTAGCTGACAAGTTCGTCCAACACTTTGCAAGTTCATGCAAATTAGAAAAGACTTCAGACGACCTTAATTCTATACAGCAGAGAAGGGGAGAGTCATTGCGAAGCTACGTGGCCCGGTTCAACCGGGAGAGAATTACTGTCCCGGATCTCCACCAGCCTACAGCAGTCGAAGCCTTCCGGAATGGACTACTCTATGACAGTGGGCTCTACAAGAAATTGACAAAGTTCCGATGTTACACCATGGACCTGGTAATGGCACGGGCCCAGGTAGAAATAAGGTGGGAAGAAGATAAAAGAAATAAAAGAAGGGAAGATGTTGCGAATGCCCGAGTGGACCGAAGGCCTGCTGCTCCCAGGCGACACGATATCAATATCCACTCTCACAAGGAAGGGAGGAACCAACCAAGGGGAGAACGATGACCTTTCTACAAAAGTATTGACAGACGACAAAGGCCATACAAAAGTAGGGAGGAGCTGCCAACAAGCAAACCCAGGCTACCGGACTACAACTTTACGATTTCTCCCGGGGAACTGGTCTCTGTGTTTAAGAAGATGGGGAATGAAGTAAAGTGGCCTCCAAGCACCAGAGACAGTTCGACCAAAAAGGACACCATAAAATGGTGTGAGTTCCACATGGACTATGGTCATACAACAGCGGAATACGTGGCTTTGAGATTAAAGGTTCTGGAGCTACTAAATAAGGGTTTCCTGAAGGATTTGCTCACTGATAAAGGGAAGGCAACACTGGCGCGAAGGGACGAGAGAGATGGTCAAGCAGAAATTCCAACCCCACCACCTCTAATTAATAACACCGTTAATGTCATTTCAGAGGCTCGGGAATCAGTGGAGCAACATATTCGGCGGCCAAACGACATTCGAGGGCCCTGGCAAATAATATTTTACATACCTCGATGTCTGTGGAAAAAGTCTTCACAGATTCGATAATAGAGTTTCAAGACGACGGGGATTCACACAATTTGAATCCCCACCATGACGCTTTAGTTATTTCCTTACAGGTGGCCAACTTTATGATCAAACGAGTACTGGTCGACACAGGCTCCTCAGCTAATATAATTTTCGCAAGTGCCTTTGCTGACATGGGGGCCGAACTGGACAAAGTAAATCGACAGACGACAATACTGATTGGGTTTAGCGGAGAGCAAAAATTCACCATGGGGGAAATATCACTCCCAGTCTACGCCGCCGGAGTCAACAGAATGACCATATTTCTGGTCTTGGACAGCCCTTCAGCCTACAATCTGATCATGGGTAGACCTTGGATTCACGACATGAGGGCCGTGTCGTCTACTTACCATCAGGTAATAAAATTCCCTACCAAATGGGGAGTTCAAGAAATTAAAGGTGATAGATTGGCGTCAAAAAGCTGCTACCAAACGACTTTGAAGGTGAAAACCCAGTCAGCGTAGCAATTACAGACTGGGCCTCGTGTTTCGGAACTGACTCTACCAAATATAGAGAAGCTTGATGAGGTCCAGATTCATTCTCAGTTTACAGATCACAAGACATTAGTTAGAGCTGACTTAGATCCCAAACTAAGGGCCGACCTAATTGAATTCTTAAAGAGACGACACGACAGTTTTGCATGGTCTCACAAAGACATGACATGAATTGATCCGCAGCTCATTACTCACGAATTACATGTAGATCCAGACCACACCCCAGTTAGGCAGAAAAGAAGAAAGTTCGCCCCGGAAATGAACCGAATCATTGATGAAGAGATTCAGAAGTTATTGCAGAACGGAGCAGTTAAAGAAGTACAATTTCCGGAATGGCTTGCGAATGTTGTTGTTGTGAAGAAAAATAATGGAAAGTGGAGAGTCTGCATCGACTTTACGGATTTGAACAAAGCTTGTCCAAAGGATTCGTTCCCTCTGCCACATATTGATTCAATGGTCGACGCAACAGCGGGGCATGAGTTATTAAGCTTCATGGATGCGTATTCAGGCTACAACCAGATCTTCATGCATCCAGACGATCAAGAGAAGACAGCCTTTGTCACAAACCGAGGGATTTTTTGTTACAAGGTTATGCCATTCGGCTTAAAAAATATGGGAGCAACATACCAAAGACTGGTCAACAAGATGTTCAACGAACAGATTGGGAAGACAATGGAGGTTTACATAGACGACATGCTGGTGAAGTCCATCAAATCGGAGCAACACCTTAATCATCTGGAAGAAGCTTTCGACATCATGGACATGTATGAAATGAAGCTGAATCCTACTAAGTGTGCGTTTGGTGTAGCCTCAGGGAAATTCTTGGGGTACGTTGTCACTCGAAGGGGAATAGAAGCTAATCCAGACCAGAGTAGATCAATCCTCGACATTCCGTCCCGAAGGACGTCATGCAACTGACCGGGAGGATCGCCGTTAAACAGGTTCATCTCCAAATCAACAGATAAGAGTTTTTTGTTCTTTTCCGCTTTGAAGAAAGCAAACAGCTTTGTATGGACTCCTACTTGCGAGGAAGCACTGGAAGGACTCAAACGGTACCTCACTACACCTCCCTTATTGTCGAAACCACTAGACAATGAGCGACTCTACCTCTATTTGGGAGTTTCAGAACACGCGGTTAGCAGAGTTTTAGTGAGAGAATAGTCAGGAACTCAACAACCAGTCTACTACGTAAGCAAAGCATTATTGGGGGCAGAATCATGCTACCCTTTGATGGAGAAATTGGTTTTCACCCTTGTCACAGCCACGCGAAAACTTAGACCTTACTTTCAAGGACACCCGATCACGGTGTACACGACATATCCTTTCAGAAGCATACTCCATAAACCAGAATTGTCAGGAAGATTGATGAAGTGGGCAATTGAGCTTGGAGAACACGACATAGCTTACCAACCTAGGATCGCCATCAAATCTCAAGCACTGGCAGATTTTATGGCTGACTTCGCTCCTGATCTCCTTACAGTGGCTGAAACTGAGGTCAATTCCATTCAGCCGACAGTACCTTGGAAGTTAGCGATCGACGGGTCTAGTAACAAAAAGGGATGCGGTCTTGGAATCATGGTCACTACCCTGACAGGCGATACTTTACAGCAGGCAATTAAATGCAGGTTTAAAGTTACCAACAACGAAGCTGAGTATGAGGCATTGATCGCAGGGTTATTCTTAGCTAAAGAACTGGGAGCTAGGGAGATAGAAGTAAAATCCGACTCCCAGCTGATAGTCAACCAGATCGAGGGATCTTATCACGCCAGGGGTCAAGCAATGGCATCCTACCTGCAAAAGGTAAAAGAGATTCAGTCGACATTTCAGAAATTTTCCATAACCCAAATCCCTAGAAGCGAAAATTCCCAAGTAGATGCATTGGCAACCTTGGGATCGACAATGGAGGGTGATAAACCACGAATAATTCCTGTAGTATATTTGTGCTAGCCGGCAATTTGGAAGGAAGAAACAGTCGTTGCAGCGGTCGATGCGGTCGACTCCTGGATGACACCTATAGTCGAGTATTTACAAACAGGCTCGCTTCCAGACGACAAAGTGCAAGCCAAAAAAGTCCATAGACAGTCTGTAAGGTTCATTATGTTCGACGGACAGCTGCTAAGAAGATCTTTCACAGGACCTTATTTGAAGTGCCTAACACACGACGAAACACAGCATGTGTTGACAGAGTTGCATGAATGGGAGTGTGGGAACCATTCATGTGGCAGGAGCTTGGCTCTTCGAGCGCATTCGACTGGGTACTATTGGCCGACAATGAGAATTGACTCCACAGAATTCACTAAAAAGTGTGACAAATGCCAGAGATTTGCACCAGTTTCTCATCTTCCACCAGAGAGACTAAATCCCATTATCTCTCCATGGCCTTTTATGAAGTGGGGAATGGACATAGTAGGAAAAACCAAACGCGCCTGGCCAACAAGTCTAACTGCTTGTTATGACAGATTATTACTCAAAGTGGATAGAAGCCGAAGCATTCGCTAGAGTACGCGACAAAGAAGCTCAAAATTCGTATGGAAAAACATCATTTGTCGGTTCGGCATACCAAGAGAAATTGTGACTGACAATGGCTCACAATTCATCAGCCATCACTTTCAAAACTTTTGCAGGAACTGGGGCATAAAGTTGAACTTTTCGACACCACACTTTCCACAAGCAAACAGTCAGGCCGAATCGTCCAACAAGACAATCATGAACACCTTGAAGAAGAGGTTGGAGAAGTCTAAGGGTGCATGGGCAGATGAACTACCAGGGGTGTTATGGTCATACAGGACAACTGTATGCTCTTCGACAGGCGAAACTCCTTTCGCATTAGCATTTGGAACGGAAGCAGTCATTGCAATTGAAGAAGCCATCCCTTCAACACGCTACAATGGCTCAACAAAGAAAAAATCAACGACTGATGAATTTCAATCTCGACACGATTGAAGAGACAAGAGACCGAGCTTCCATTCGACTGGCGCTTATCAACAAAGGATGGCCAAATACTTCGACAAAAATGTCAGAAGTAGGACTTTCAAGGCTGGAGATTGGGTCCTACGTAGAGTGTTCCAGAACACCAAGGAAATTGAAGATGGGAAGTTGGGTCCAAATTGGGAAGGCCATACCTCGTCACGAAAGTTGTCGGGAAATGAGCCTACAAGCTACAGACTATGGAGGGGACTCTCGTGCGCAACAGTTGGAACGCGGTTCATCTTAAGCGATTCAACCGATAACACTTATGTTTGTGGTTTGTTTGTTTGCAATTATATTTTCTGTTAGTAGTTTTAAGAATGAAATAAGGAAATCTGTAGAAGTCGTTCGACTAATTGCAATAAAAGATTGTTAATTAAAATATCAGTCGACATTTGTACAACACATCAAAAGACCGTTCCATAGAATATCATACGACATATTCAACACATACAAAACTCGATTGTTCAATTGAGGCTTTCCGCCCTCCTGTTAAAACCACTAATTCAAACTTCATACAAAAATTCAAAGTTAATTTTAGACATTGTCTGGTGCTTCGTCGGTAGCCGTAGGGTGATTGGCAGGAACATCATCTTGAGTCTCGACAGCTTCCGGAACGACTTCTTCTCCCTCTAATTGTCTTTTGACCTCTTCCGCTTCAACAACAGCAAGTGCATCTGGTTCCACCTCATCCTTCTTCGACTCGACCTCCAACCATTTCTCTTCACCATCGTCCTCCGTCGAAGAAGAAATACCATCCTCACTCATTTCGTATTCTCTAATCCACTTCTCAGGCTTCCAGTCTACGTGTTTCACAGCTATGAATTCCCTCATTAAATCACATATGTTTCTCATCATGGAGTCAATGGCAATGTCCTCCATTTGCTCTAACAGTAATTCCTTCTCTTTCTTCACATTCTCGAAACCTTCTTTGTAGCTGTCGATTGTCAGCTCAGCCGTTTCTTTCTCCAACCTTAATGCAGCTTTAACTTCCTTCAGTTCTTTCTCAAGTCCTCTTTCCTTCCTTTGAGAAGCAATCAGCCCAGACTTCAGCTCTGATGACTCATTCCTCACCACCGACAATGATCTCTCCAGCTCCTTGATCCTCCTTTGATTGGACTCCATATTTTTCCGCATGAATAGACTACATTCCAGTGCCTGATGAAGTCGAGTCAGATCATCATTCGACCAAAAAAAAAAGTTGCTCTACTCACTTGATAATTTAGTGCGATGGCTTTCTTCATGGCCTCCACCAGGCCAATTTGTGCCAACCTTACTTCATCCCCTTCGAGAAGAAGCCCTTCCACGAATGAGTCGATGCTTGAAGGGTCGGATATTGCAGTCGACTCTCGTGGAACCTTTAAGATGAGGTTATCAGAGACCTCTTCCACTTTCGCTTCAGCGACAGACTTCATTTTCTTCCCCGTAGAAATCGTTGCAGTCGACTTCACTCTGTGGCACCCTCACTTGAAACAACCTCTCTTTGTTGAGGCCCAACCTCTTTTTCAGCCTCTAGCTCTTTTTTCTTCAGCTTCCTTGACTTCTTCCGGCTCTTCATTTTGTCGAGTGAAGCTACGGTGAATGGCCAGTCATCATTTCCTCTACGCATAAAAATTCTTCGGGTTTTAGGGGCTCTCGATATCTATATCCTCCATATAACTTTTGACACGACCATCTACAATTTATCACGGACAAAATGTCGTTACATGAGGCCAGAACCTTACCTTCTTCTCGATGATAGATTTCCTTCCACAACGGAGTCGACCTTAGCCTCTTTTCCGTTAAAATAGTTTTACAGTCCCTTTTTTCGGCCGACAGGGACATGATGGCTTTGGTGTTGGAGATTGTACGTGCAGTCGTGATGAATGACTTGTTTCGTAGAGGATCTGCAACAACAAGAACATGGTTATTCAAAGACACAAGTATGACTCAAAGATTGAAATTAAGCAAAAGTACGTTACTCACTCGACAAACACCAAAATTCTGGGATTCGACCAGCCCCGATCGATCCAAATATACCCTCACCCTTTGTAAAGAAATAATAAGACTGCCAATTTCCCCTATCATTAGTCGGCAATCCAGTAACTAAATGCGTCTTTCTCTGATGAAGGATCAGTGTATATCTTCCTTTCTCCTTCAAATGCTCCTTCAGGTAGTACGTCTCTAAAACATCATTTACCTCAAAAAGTACTCCCAATTCAAAAGATAAACATTCAATCGACAATAAAATCCTCCACGCATTCGGCATCAGCTGTGAATGAGCAACTCTGAAATGATCCAAAACCTCCCAAACCAGTCTCGGAATAGGAAACCTCAGCCCTATGAAAAATGGACCTACATAGAATCCCATCCACCTAGGAATCTTGTAATCGATTCTTTCATTCGACGAAGGTGCCCGGAGTTCCAAAGAATTAGGGAACCTATACATACAACTGAGTTCCCTCAACACTTTCCCAGTCATTCGACTTGCAGGATTTTTTGATTGTAAGTTAGTAGGTTCACTCGTACATGGAAATTCACTCGACTCCCCAACTGCGGGCAAAGACCTTAATGGTATAGCCTCAGTAGGGATTACTGGTTGAGAAGGCCTAGCTAAGGTAACTACGCCACCCTCAATAAACTCCTGGTACGACCGATCTTTGCACTCTACATCCTCCTTGCTCTCACTTGATGATTCCTCGGTTTCACTTGAGGACTCGACATAAGTGTCAATATTGGCACCTAAACTGCCTAAAGATTCTCCCCTCAACATCTTCCAAACGACAAGCATAAAAACAAATAAACTCCCTAGCAACCTACCTCCTAAAGATCAAAACCCACAAACACAAATTTAAAACAAATCACACAAACCTAGAGATCAAACAGCCTAATTTACCTAAGAACGGCTTGAATATTCACTATGAATGTTTAAAGAAATGAAGAACAAGAGGATGATTTCGAAAAATACCTTGAAACACTTGAGAGCACTCCTTACTCGACTTCTGATTGAGGCGAAATGAAACACCCAAAGCTCCTTTATACACGCTACCTAAGATTTGGCGCCAAAATTCCCCTCGTTATTTGCATTAGGTTTTACTGCATCTAGTGACACGTGGAAAATCTAGAATCCTTCTATCGGGTATCGTCGAATGGAGAAAAGAACGACAACATCAGATGTTGTGCACTCACAACGTCAATAAATTACGTTTGTGTCTTCCCCGTTTGACACGACAACGTCAAAAATATAAATACATGTAATGTACTCATCAAGTCAGAGGTTGATTCAACGTTTAAGCAACCATTATTTCGAGTTGTTTGGTCATTCGACACCACCTCAAACGTAAGATCAATGCAATTGGAATATCGATTCGACACAACATCTATACAAGGCTTGATGCAGTATCTACTCGCCATTCGACTTAACACCTAATAAAATATAGGTACTGTGGGAAACACAGGATCTGAGCGACGCCGTTCCTAGGCTCGCGGCCTACTAGTTTGGGAAGGATTACATAACATGGAGTCGCCACCCGGTGTGACCGGGACAAAGATTTAAGGCCGCACTCACCCCTCGCAAGGGAAGACCTCAAACCGTTGGTTCGGAATGGTCCCTTACTCATGTCACTTGTAATGAAAGGATTTATATAATAATTTAAACAAGCTGAAGTAACACTTATTTCTAAGGGTATCATGCTTCTAAATTCA